>JAWWEO010016694.1:0-24021 GCA_035582975.1 Ormyrus labotus
ATCATGCACTAAATCAAGCTTTGTACAAGTCGTATCAAAAAATAATGTTCAATACAAGAGCATAAAGATGATTTTAATATCAGAATTTAATATCAGAATAAATATTTTAATATTTTAACACACACACGCACACACACATATCCATACATACATTTTTCAAAAACCACTTATTCTTGTTCCTGACACCTTAAAAAACAATTATAACAGGTTTTTCGAACAACTCCAAAAATTACTATCACAAAGCTTCCTCTAGGAGGAAGCAAAATTAAGATAATTGTAATATATTTCAAACAGAGCATGAATTCTCTGTTTCCTTTAAAAGATTTCATTTATTACAACTTCATTTACAACAGAATTTCTCGCTTGTAACGATCCCAGCTTTCCCGATAATCTGTCACGTTCCCGGCAAAAAAGACGAGCCTTTCAGCCGCGGTAACGCGTCAATCGCACTGCGTTCAGCCGCAATAGTCCACGCAGAATTTATGGCTTTCTTCGGCGTTTCCATCGCAAATAATTTAGTCTTTCTCCCGGAAATATCGCTTCATTTATACATCCCATGATTTATCACCCCAAGCTCGCCTCTTCGATCTTCCACTAAAGATTTTAAGGAACGGCCTGGCACCTCCTGAATTCACGATACAAAGAGAAACAGGCGGGAGGGATCTCCGGTGGAGAGTTTTTCGTTGCTTCTCCCTCGGCCTCTTCCGTTATCGTCGCTCTTTTTATATTCGCTTTTTGTCCGTTTTTTTTCTACTCCACTTTCTTACTTCCTCCATTTTAGCGAGCTCCTTCTTTCGCTACCCGGCCGACTGCCTTTGCCGAGCAACTTTCAGACTTTATTCTCATTGTTGCCATTATCGTCAAGTTGGAGATAAGAGGTATGGAAATTAAATCTACCAATTACTTTTTATGAATATTAACATTTTTTTATACTGCAACTTTAGGAAAATTGAAGAGTGTTACTTTAAGGAATACAATTTAAGATGTTTTACTTTTAACGCTTCTCATTGGAATAACAATAAGTCATTCCGTATTCGCAAACATTCATAATAACATTCTTATTATTCAACTTTTATTTATTAACTTAAAAAAATCCCTATCGTAAAGGTAGCTGCAAAGAAAGAAATATATTATAAACTACTATAAACTAATGAATATATTCATACGTTAATTTGTATACCGTCCGGTGACAAATAAAACGTCTCCGCTTGACCCTGCTGCTGGATCTGCTGACCCCCCTGCAGTGGGTCAGCATTCTCCGTCGGCGGATTTTTGATAATTTTAACATTATCACCAGTAGATTTAGGGGAATTGTTAATGAACTTTTGTTTTTCCAAATTCGTATATTTATATTTATCTGGCGTCATTTCTTCTGTATTGTTTCGTATTTTTAATTTATGATCAATTTGCATACACATAGCCTTTAATTGTACCATACTTCCGGGAATTTTCTTCGAAATATGTCATAGCATAAACGAGCATATTTTTTAAAAGTTTTATGGTGTAAATGTTCTTTTTTCACAACATATAAAGAAATTTCAAAATAAATTGAATCTTTGAAATTGTAAATCTTGGAATTTTGAGATTTGGGAAATAATTGCAATACTTTGTGGATGGAAAAGTTTCGATAAACTATTAGCTTTGAAACTCATCTTTCAAGCTTGAACAGAATAATAAAAAATGATTTCTAAATCTTTATATTAAAAAACAAAAGAGTTGTTATTAAAAAAAATTGTTAACAAAAAATTGGTAGTTAAGGTGGTACCTACAATAATCTTTATATACCTTTAGTAAGTTTTATATACGTTCATTACTATTTTTGGAAACAGTTGGTTTTTGTGTTAAATTAGTTGTAGTAAATCACAATCAGAAAAGAAATATGAATCGAAGTTAGGAAAAATCGATAAATCCGATTCCACAATTGAAAAAGTAGTTTCAGAAAAGAATTATATCGTAGTGATCATGTAAATTTTCCTTCAAAAAGAAAAGACTGAAGAGGTACAAGAAAATTCAGAATCTAAAAAATTATTGGTATCTGATTCTAGTTCTCAAGACAATGAAAGTGATTTTATTGTTATAAATATACCTTCGACATTAACTTCACACAAACTTTGTATTTTTACATGCTTGCAAGTTTCGAATCTGAAGTTGATCCCTAATGATGTACGCATAAAAATCTTCAAAGTTGCTCATATTCATGTAACCATAGATTCATAATACTGTGATTTTCATTTTAAAGAAAGTAATATATTAGATGAATTACAAATACAAGTTTTGATCCGTGAAAAACAAATATCATTGATGACAAAGGATGTTACTCTATACATGGACGCTTTATACGATGAAAAAATAATAAATAAATTAGATGATAATTATTTCAACTTAATTACGGATTTATAACTTAGTTCTATGACCGGACAAAGTAGAGATAATTTTAATTATATGTTCAGTTACGTAGGTGGAATTAACATTTCACGCAAAATATCTTTTGCATTGGGAATCTACTTACGCAAGTTGAAACATGGAGTAAGTGATGATCTATTTTCCAAATTATTCGATGTTCCAAGATCAACCATAGAACTGTATATTAAATTAATAAGGACAAAGCTATCGGAAAATTTTATTCCGTTTCATATTGGCGAGAAAAATAGACAAAAACTTTTACAAAATCAAACGTTAATTTCAAAACAACTAGTTCCAGAAAGCAAAAGTAGAGCTATAATTTCAGTGTGGGACGGTACTTATGTCTATATTCAGAAAAATGCTAATTGTAAGTTCCAAAAGATTTCTTACAGTAGCCATAAGCATCGATGTTTGGGTTATTGGGTATAATATATAATAAAAAAAAGATTTGTCAAAACATAAAAGAAAATTAAAAAAATATTTTAAAAACTTATAACAATGTTAAAAATATATATAAATACAAAAAAAAAACAAAAAAGATTAAAAAACTAAAAAAAAAAAAAAAAAAAATAAAAAATGAAACCGTACTTTGCCACGTCTTCTTCGTGGTTCCGGGTTTGGCAGAGAGCGAAGCATTGCTGATGGTGGGGCCCTGTATTGCAAAGGGTGTCATTTTAAAGCTCTTAAGATGGCCTTTCATTTGAACCCTCACAACCCTAAAAAGAATGTTGCAAACATGGTCAAATAAGATAAATATTGTAGAAGGTGGATTACTCTTACTCGATTTATTACATATTACTCTTTCGGAGAGTGTGGCCTTGAATTGCAAAGGATGTCATTTTAATGCTCTTAAAATGACCTTTCATTTGAACCCTCGCAACCCTAAAAATAATGGTGCAAATCATGTCATTTGACCGATTTTTTTGATTATTTGGTGGTTTCAGATACGAAACTTCCCCCACAGACTTTTCAACCTTCCCTTCACTTGCCGGGGCTGCTAAATTTTTTCTTCTGCATGTTTTGTCGTACTCTAGACGATGATGAAGGTTTCAGAGGCCCACGATCGGGGACACATTTTGCATATACAATGGGCATCCTCCTTTGGTACACTCCTTGTAAGTTGTTCATTCGGCACCATCACCAAAGGAATTAGTTGCTGCTTAAGTTACATTAAATAGTTATAATTGGGTTTATGAATGTGAACGTTTAATCTGATAATAGTGCATATTCAATGTAAAATGTACAAACAGCAAACGGAAATGATTTTAATGAGATACAAACATTTACTAGTTTCGGATTGTTTCCCATATTTTAGACAGGTGCACTAATACGTTGAATATATATTTACAAACCATTAAACATTATTCTAATTGAAAAAGAATTCAATTATTTTTTATAATTTAAAAAAATATATATTTATCTACGTTTATTCGTTACAATGGTATAATATTTTTTTCTTGAAAGTTTCGAGAATAAATTTAAGACGTCCCCGAAAGATGTTACTTACCTGTTTTTCAATTCAATTCTCGATTTCCTCTCCCAACAAAGAATCAATCCCCATCTAATAATTTTCCCAGCCGCTTCCTCTCGCACCCAAATCAAATCAACCATGAAACCTCGAAGAAAACGAACGACCGCGTCAGCCGTACGATCCTCAAGAGCATTTTCGAACAAAAAAAAAAGGGATCGAGCCTTTAGCGAGCGGTTGACAAAGGACCAGCGGCAGCCTTTGTCGCTTCGTCTAACCGTGCACATAAGGCCGATAACTCGTTAGTCGTTGTTGGCAGGCCGGCTAATCCCGGCCGCGACGTCGGGGCAGATCAATCGACCCTCCTCGGCGACTTAAACAATGGCCGCGACGCGATGACACGGCGATTGATTAACAATGCCCGGGCTCACAATACCGTGCGACCTCCCTTATTATACGCCCAGAGACAGACTCGTTACACCTGTTGACTTCAACCAGGCGACCCGTGATTTATCGAAGACACAGGACCCGCCGTGTACTTGTCGATCGCTATTTGGATGGATCGGTATTCGCTGCGTTCAGCAGTTTGCTTTGAAGTTCGCGTTTCATCGAAGCTTTTTAGCTTCAGTCTGTGATATTTAAATGTTTTATGCGTTTTGGTATGGCATAAAATGAATTCAGACACTTGAGTGAATATGCGTTGTTGCATTTAAATTCACTTTAAATTTGTATGCAGCCTTAGTATATTTAATTAAATTTAGTAGAAGCATATTTTATGAAGATAGCAAATACTCATGAAAATCTAATTTCGGAAATTAGGTCAAACAGTGTATTTTGTAAACGAGTATTGGAGAAATTAGCATTAATCAGTTTTGCGGCAAATATTTTAAATACATGAGAGATATTTCTGGAGTTTGGACTTGAAATTATAAAAAAATGTTTTTAAAAAATTTCTGAAATTATTAATGAAGATGCAACTTTTTTTTAATTAATATAATCTGTTCCTAAATAAACTAAATGCGAGTTTATAAAAAGACTACTTCATTAAAATTTATAAAGATTTTTAACGTTTGAACTTTACGAGAATAGCGTTGATAACTGTACTTGACGCTAAATTACAAGTCACGCTTTACTTACCTTTGCAACCTACAATTTGCGTATTTGCTGCCAGAAAAGAACTAATTCTGTTTACTTTCAGCTGATTCTAAACGAAGATGATTATAGTATTTTCAACAACTAATGGCACGTTCACAAACCAGTCAATCAATATCTGGCGGAAACATAAAAATGTTGATTTGTATATGTTACCTTAAACCCACAGTGCCGCAATAAGCTCAGCCCCGATGAATCTTTAACCTCCGGCAAGCCCTGAAAGCCCAACAAAATCTCGGCCGCGCGTCCCTTCGGCAAGAAAAACGAAAACAGGGTAAGAAGAGTTATAATCTCAAGATTCGATCCCTTTTTCCGCGCTTGTTTCTCTCATTCTTCACGAGCAGCTGAAGCATCGAGTCGACGCGTGATAGGACAAGATAAAGAAGGGAGGCGCGAGCGAGAGGATACTTCAAGGTGCTTTTAACCCCAGCGGGATCGTAAGACTGACACGCGATCTTCGACTCGCTCGAATCAAAGCTGTTATTTTTCTGCTCTCTCTCTCTCTCACTTTCCGCCCTTTTACATAAGCGGGGCTGAGCTTTTTTTCTCTCTTCAAGCGGAAAGGTATTAAAAGCTCCTTTCCCTTCAGTCGAGGGTGCTTGGAAGCTTTCGAGATGTTTCTTTGCTTGTAATTAGCCTTCATTTTGTTTGTTGCCTTTGTTAATTTTTTATGGATCACTAAAAGGATCGATGGAATATTTTGTAAAGAAGCCTACAATTTTATTGTAAGAAAAGTTAAAAAGTAAGATAAAAATCACTTCTCAGAATAAGTTCTGGCCTAAAAATACGTCTCATCCTAAAATTTACACCAGCAATTTTGAAAATTGCCTTTAAAACAACGGTAGTTTACGTAGATAGATCGATTCGGAGTTCACATCGAATTTCGAAGTAAGAATTGAATTCGACCCCTTTGGAGTTTCTTTGCATAAAGCAGCTCTAGTTGCTTCCTGAATTTTAAATTAACAAAAGTGGTCGACAAGTACTCGAATTGTAATTTGAAACCGAAAAGTTACATAGAACTTGCTTGCACGTTTAAACTTTGAAAAACGAAAACGCAATTTATTCGAAAATACTCAACTGTTTATTTGAAACTAATAGATTTGAATTTACTTTAAAAATTATTCATCGCCTTAAAAGAAACTCATTCTAAATATTTAGTTGCGTACAATTGAGTCAGTAAGTAAAAAGAAATAACATTCTTATAATACAGACAATTATTAAATTTTCATCGTCCAATAATGTCATGTTAATAAAAATGTAATTTACATAGCAATATTGTAGTCGCCACTGCCGCATTAACCCTCCAACGCACTTTCATATTCCATCGAAGAAATAAAAAAACATTCTCACACATTGCGTCATAAAGCCACAACCATCACCCACAACAGCCGCGTAACAATAAAGTTTCCCCCCAAAAAATTACAAATTCCCGCAACGCTCCATCGGCCATCGGAGATTCTCTTGAAAAAAAAGGCCAACTGCTGTCAAAAGCAGGCTCCTAAATCATCTGCTACCCCCCCTCTGAAACTGCACCGAAAATCGTGCGGGAGTTTGCGGTCGACTCGCGGGATTCCACGAGAGGATACAATTCGGACCCTCTCCAGCTCCGAGTTCCGCAGCTAACTTTTGACTTTGTTCCTCCCCTGTGGCGGCGCGACGCGCTCGGTCCTCCTTCTGCTTTTTTTCCCCCGGCGCGCTGTTCCTTTTGCGGTTCCGAGTGTTTTTACAGGCGCACAGACGTTTGACTTTGGGAGAGCAGGAAAGTGGATTTCAGAGGCTGACTTTTATTTTTTGCGGGACTCGGGGGATCGATCGGCGGGGGCTCGTGAGCTGCTTCTCCCGCCAAGGTGTAAATGACTTGGGCGCTGGTTTGATGATGTTAAGATAATGCCGAGATTGGAAAAGTTGGATTGGTATCGTAGTTTTTGAGTGCTCGCGGACGTTTATTGGCTTGTCGATTCACGATTATTGCAGTTTATTACGTTCGCTTAGTAACGTTTTTTCTTTGCCTTTATATAATCAATGAAGACGCGAAAATTAAATATTTGTTTTAAACGAGTTTTGTTACGTATGACTTTGTAACATTAGCATATCTTACTTTGCCGTTCTAATGCAATTTCAGGAAAGACCTTTGTAGCTGTGTTTAGCTTTAACTTTATCAAATGCAAAGTACTTCATCATAAGCTTAAGTTGCATCTTGTAAACTATATAACGTTATACAAACATAAAGTTTTGCTTTTCAAATGTTTAATAATAAGACTTTCAATTTGATGATTTATGAAAATTTTATTTTATTATGCGAAATATTAAGAGTGAAATATTAAACATTGGCGTTCAAACTGGCAATAATTAAAAATCAAATATCTTGTAATAATAGCTGTGACTCAATTAGAATAAGCGTAAGTATAATTTAAAAAATGACAATTAGTAAAAAAAAAAAAAAATATATATATATTTAAAACTCACTGGGTCTTAGAGATAAGTCCTAGATTCAAAATTATCCCAGTTCTCAGTCTAATATTTTCTCGTTTCTAAAACATTTATTTTCTTGAATTTATGAATGTGAAACAACAGGCGCCTATTTTTGACAAAGACACGAGAACTCGGTGCAAAATCTGCGGGCGCAGAAAACAGTAGTGTGCTCCGGGACAAAGCCGCGATAAAAGTCGGGTCCGGCAGCGAAAACGTGACGAAGGCCAGAGAGTCGTCCGGTTCAGGCGTCACCTTATCATAGTAAACGCGAAACCCGTCCGCGACGCCGCTGAGCTTCCGCGCGAGCATTAACTCGCTGTAGGCACGTTCGCTTGCTCGTATCCTACGTTGTGCGTCAGTCGTAAGCTCTGCTTTGCATCATTGCGTGCTTTGCTTGTCGCCTCTCTCCTGCACGTCGCTGAATTTTTATTGTTATACGTTGACTGGCGAAGGAATATTGCGAAGTTGCCGCTGGTGTCGTTTGCTTTAGTTTTTGGAGAATTAGGCGGGATGAAGATTGATTATTTTTTTTTAATTTAACGCATGTCATTTATTGCTTGTGAAATGTCATCTTCTGATGAAAATTTGATAAGACCACACGGATCTTAATTAACTTAACTTACGTTTCCAGCACGCAAACAATTTCATTGCATTATGATTAATTAAAATTTGAGCTAACATTGATTACAGCATGTCAACTAACTAGCAATTAATTCACATTATAAATATTTAAAAATTGTTGGTAAAATGCTCCGGAAACTGTATATTTTAAAAGATGAAAGTCGTGAAACTTCAATTCTCCAATGTTCGAAGATTTAGCGTCAAGCTTCGAGGCTTAAAGAACTCAAAGCTCCAAGTATTTGAAAAAAAGTTATAACCCTGTGAAGCATAAGAAAATAGACGAGACATCGCTTCAATTCTAAAGTTATTATTAAAAATTATTTATATGCATATTGCAACAAAGCAGAAATAGAAATATAACGGCATTTACTGCAACGTTATTACTTTTTGAATTTAGAATCAAATTTAACAATTTGACGCATCCATAACAAATTTTCTTATAACAATTTCCGGCAGCTTGTCAAATTTTGAATATAATACAAATAATTGACGTTGTCTTTAACTGTCATGTTGTTATTTTCTCCTAACGGAAACATTAATTAGGTCATTAGATTTAGAAACCACAAAACTTAATTTAATTACGTGAATCGTAATTGCGATAGGAAATTTTTAAAAAGTAGATGAATCTTGACAATTCACTTGCTATTAGCGCGTAACGTTCATAAAAAAGCCATTATACCTTACCTAATACCTATAACAGCACTCCTTCCAAAAAATCCAGGATTCCCTTGAAAAGGAACAGGCGTTTTTCCCTCCAACATTCCTGCTCGGCGCCTGAAATTGCCGTCTGCCCCCAAGGCGGCAGGAAGCGAAAAAGATGCGCGTCCACAGACTCGGCTTATTCCGGTGCGACAGACAGACAGAGCTGCCGGGATATACGTGTGCAGAGTCGCGCGGCAACGGAAGCCTTTGCCACTTTGGCGAAGCCTGCCGTGTATAGATAAACGGAGGACGAGGCCGGGCTTTTCTCCCCTCTCGATTGTCTTTCCTCGTCGGCGACGCGTGTCTTTGCAGGAAATTTTAAACCCCGGGTAAGAACGAGCACGGAGGGATGGAGGAAATCTGGGTTATTGGGTTTCGATGCTCACTTTTTGGCGATTTTTAGCTTTTACGAACGTTTTAGATGAAGAATTAGAAACGTGCTTTTCTCAATTTCAATATTGGCAGAATGAAAACTCCGAAAGGACTTTTCTCGGCGATTCCCCTTGTATTAGAGCGCGTTAACGACTAATTACGGCTCCGGCTGTTGATTCTGGGCTTAAAATGAAATTTCGAGCCGAGACGAGCGGCGTCTTAAAGAGGCCTCGACTTGATATTTGCCGCTGACACACGGAGACTCCTCGCAGCAGGCCGTGTTTGCTCGGGGATGTTCGCGACAGAGCCGTTTTAATTGTCTGCGAGAAAGTCGCCTGGCAGGCGGTGTATATATACCTGCACGTCGCGGCGCCGCACGCCTCTATGGAAATGCCGGGCGAGGATTCGCGCGAGGCGATATGGGCAAATAGAGGGAGATACGTGCCGAGGATGAGCTCTGCGCACTGTAGCTAACGGTAGGCGGATCAAGCTGGATTTGCGCCGAGAGCTGGAGAGAGAGGAAGAGAGAGGATATTTTTTAGGACTTTTAGACACGGCTGCTGAAGCGTCATAATCAATCGCTTTTTCTGCAAGCGGCGAGAATGATTGCGCGACGTTTTGCAATAGAATTAGCTGATTGTTGATGTTGTTGAAAGAGCAATTTCTCTAAAGAAACTTTCTAATAAATGACTTTATTAAAGTAATGTTGTTTAAATTTCTGCTCATCTGTAGCTGTCCGTGTAATCTGTTTTTGGAAATTAATTTACGTGCTGCGGCCGTAATTAATTAGCATACAA
This sequence comes from Ormyrus labotus, assembly GCA_035582975.1. Lineage (NCBI taxonomy): Eukaryota > Metazoa > Arthropoda > Insecta > Hymenoptera > Ormyridae > Ormyrus > Ormyrus labotus. The sequence continues at coordinate 9,988 of JAWWEO010016694.1, forward strand.
AAATACTTTTTCCTATCATTGCACATTTCAGTGAGAAAACAGGCTGGAAAAGAGCACAAGCAGTTTTAAAAGCCTTCTCGAATAAATTTACTCAGCAAATATGAAAAACTTTGTAGACACTAAAAGCGAGGTTCAACGCTCTTTATTAAGTGTTTAATTAGATATTATTTTTACACTTAACACGCGCAATTGTTGGGTAGCATGTTTTACATTTGAATTTGTAGGTTCGTATCTAAACTCTAGGTGTTTGCTAAGTAAAATAAACTCTAGCACTGCCTGTTCCCGTAATTAGTATATTCAGAGTCTTGGAGTTCTCGTATAAAAGCATAGAATTTCACGTGGATCGTGTTGAAGCAAATAATAAAGTTAATGCTAATTTCATTATTTTTCAATTTTGTAATAGATACTTTAATAGTGAAAATGATTACAGAAACCTTTAGAATAATTATTTTGGTTTACCAATCAGAATTATCTCAAAATATCTTCTGAATTCTCTCTTAATTAATTTAGCTTCATCAAACGAAACGGTAATACAAAGTTTTATTAAAAATTCCAAAATAATTCCCGAATCATCGAATATAAGAATCTTTGCCCTCTCGGAACAATCCTCCCAAAATAGTCCGACAAGCCGGTGCCCTCAAAATTCGCCGACGCCGCGAAAATGTTGAACAAAAGCCCGGGCCGCGCCGTGCAACAAAGGGACTCCACATCACAGGAGCATATTCGCTACTTCATAACGCGGAATATATTCAAAGCAGCTCCGCGAGGAAAAAGCCGGCCCCGTAAAAATGCAAATTGAAATTCTCGTAATAAAGTCGCATTATAAATTCGGCGGCGACTGCACTAACGACTACGCTCGGGTAATTAATCGAGAAGAGAGCCCCGAATAAGAAACGAGCGCTTTGTTTTTTTTTCTGTTTTTTTTTTATACCTGCAACCGCTCTGCTCTAGTTGTGGAGCATGAAACCATTCCTGTTGTTGCGATGTGCTCTTGAAGGACGATCGAGGGATTTATTGAATTGGGGATGTGGTGGTAATTATTTTTGCCAGGTATATGGAAAGGTGATTATTCTGGTTATTTACACTGCTTTATTGAGTTTGCTAATAAGTACGTAGATGTAATAGTAGCATACTTTCGTAATCAAGTAGATCTCTTATGAAATAACATGTAATTTAATTATTAGTATTTATCGACGTAACTTTTCATCAAATAAAAACCTTTTAAATGTATTATTACCTTTAAATCAAAACCATTAAGCTTATAAGCATTGCTATATTTTCAGCGTATTCTCCTAAAGCTATCGATTTTTGCATTTTAATTTAAATTTATAATAATCTTTTATTTAATCAGAAATTTATTAAATTAAAAAGCTGAGCTTTAACAAAAATCGAACATTAAAATAAAACCATTTATAATTATCGTTCCCGATTAAAATTGTAGCAATTATAGAGTTAAATATTAGTAAAAATTCATCACTCCATCACTGATCGACGAATCTTAAAATTTGCTCTGCAAAGCCAGTTAAAACTCGTTAACATCTCTTCGAGCGCTTTTTTTCAGCCGCGGAAAATGCCAATCATTCTCTCAAAGAAAAGTACTTTTACCATCTCTCTCCCTCTCGCCTCGTCAAAGCCCGTAAATGCTCGAGATCCCTCCTCTCGCGCTCAAAGCTCAAAAAAAGCTCAAAAAAGCTCGCTCTTCCTTTCCGGCAGCGCGAAGGAATTCGAACGAGCGAACGACGCTCGAAATGAACTGCACGCGGCTGAGAGAGCCCGATAAGAAATTATACCGACCGCTGTTTAATTGCTCGGCGTCTGGCGAGCCGCTGAACCGAAAACTCGAGCGGACAGGCTTTTTACGCGCGCCGAGAGAGATCTCTCTGACCAGATGCACTCCGGGCGCGTTCCAGCTGCGATGCGACACCTTCTTTCGCTTTATAATTGGGAGCTTTTTGAGGGGGGGAGACAATTTTAAAGATTGGGGAGAGGCACTTTTGGGGTTTGGAAGGCTTTTTTGCGAAAGTTATTGTGGACTGGTGGTGGATTTTATATGGATCTTGGGAAGTTTTCGAACTTTATGTGTAATTAAAACTTGTTGAAAATAAAGTAGTTAAAAGACTGCAAACAAATTTTCTCAAAATAAAAAATTTTTACACTAAAAATCTTATCCTTATAAAGTGTTTATATATTAGTTTTTGTAAAATAATGTTTAATTTATTACAAGTCTTCTAAAAAATTTTAAATTATTGCAAGTGGCCGTGAAACAAACAAAAAACATATTTACTAGAAGCACGTTATTAACTATTAAGTTAGTTTTGAAAACTCATTCAAAAAACGAAAACTTGAATATCGTAGTTCAAGTCCCTTCGCATAAACGTGAAACTTTATACTCTGCCTGAAACTGTGTACAATATTTCGAAGTCAAGAAGTTTAAAAACATACTTTAATAAAAACTTGAATTAAAAATATACAGGTTATTTTAGTGAAGCTTGTCGTTCTTCAGTTACGAACTGCTGTTACTTTCAAACTTGCACTATATTTTTTCTTGCTTATATTCGCATGTTCAATCAAAACGTTATTCCTTTCATCTTTCTTATCAAGCTAAATTTGTACAGTAACTGGAAACTTTTTACTTTCCAAAAAATATTTTATATTTAAAATTTTTCGTTATGGCGAATAGTAATTTTTTATTTTATATATTTTATTTTATTAAATTATATGTATAATATTATAGAAGGGAAAATTAGAATATTTACTAAATTATGCAACGGGTTTCTCTGTCGAAATCCTAAAAGCGAAGGTACTCTGTAAATTTAAGCTCTCTGCATAGAGTAAATTTGAAAAAGTGCTTACTTATGCCTTAATTACCTAGTCAGTCTTCCAACTAAGAAGCTAAAAATTTTTTTAAATTTTTGTTTTTGAAATAAAATATTTTCATCAGGAGTTTTAATTTATCAGCCTCACGTTAAATTACTTCAAATTAAAAATGGAATTTTTTTCTTGCGTCTTCTTTAATTATTTTTCTCTTTTGTCTTACTGACCTTTTATTATGTTGAGAACTCTCTCGTTACATCTAAATTTTTTGTAAAATTTTGAGGCATTGTTAGATGGCTACTCTTACGTTAGTTCATTAGTCTGGTCATTGCGGTCGCACTTGAATTGTAAATTTGACAGACTAATAGCCAGCTTTTGTTGTGTCGCGAAGATATTTTATGTAATTTAATCATTAAAATTTTCCTAAATAGACAAGAAATTAAGTAATATGTGCAAAATTTTTTCAGCACTGAAGGCACATTATATTTTTTTGAATTATGCGAAAAGTCACGAAAAAGTTACTTTATATATTTTCTTTATTTTTTAGTTAAACTAAGTAATATTTATTCACTCGATATTTATTTACATAAATCTATACATATAATATACTCAATAGAAAAAAAAATTGAAGCGAATATATAATTAATAAGCAATGATATATTACGATATACCATACAACCTCAAATTTTTGCCGTTCCAAAGTTCCAGTTATGCAAATAAGCTCCGCAGAAAATCGGACGTACAGCAAGTACAAAACGCTTCGTAATTATGTGCGTCACGTATTTGCATCTGCCTAACGACATTTTCATTTTTCGCATATTAATGCCTATTTGTGCAAGCTGTTAGCCGTGGCGCATTTTCTCTCGGTGTACGAATTCTCCTTTACTATTTGCTCGGGCTATTTAAAAAAGAACCGAAACTTTGTCTGTTTTATCGGCGTATTTGCCTTTCTCAACAAAAAATATCGCGCTTTTTTGCGAAAGAACGGATATTAAATTGGTGTACTGATCCCAATCATTTTTATTATTGAAGACTCAATACAAAATTCGAAATTTCATTAGGAATTTAATTATTATGCATTATTTAGACGAAATTAAATGTCGTGAATGGTTATACGTTGTACGGAAAGTTGCAATTGAAATTTATGTTCATTATTCAGCATTATACTGTAAAATAATTTCCACGTTTATGAAACGTAATATTTCTAAGAAATTTTATACTTTATATGGCAATAAGACCCTTTGTTATTTATACCTCTGACAAGAGATCAGAAAATAATACCAAAAAATAGTGCAATTTTAACTTCAAAAAATACAAAAATACAAAACTATTACGCTTTGATAACTTTTAAAATAGCATTTTAATCAAACAGAAATCGATACCGTTGAAAGAGCGTGTAAAAAGTATATTTTGATAACTTCATTCATGTCTTTATAGTTTGAAAACAACTTGAATAAGAATATTATTCAGAATTGAGAAAATTTCTTAATTTATAAATACTTTTCGTAATATAGTGAATACATACTTCTTAAAAAAAAAATAAATATAAAAAAATAAATAGTGCTAATACATACTTCTTAAAAAAAAAATAAATATTCTATAACGCGACTAATTATGTATACAATTATATAATAATGCAGCTTTGAAGACAACGTCAAATGTTCTTTTTCTGCCAAGTTTTTTTTCCAAAACATATGCAAGGAAGCGGAGAGAGAAAGACAAAAAAGCTATCGAGGATATATGTATTCTCGCAAGGTCCATTCTCTCTTTACCTCGAGAGGTTCCGTCCGGAGGCATCGCGCGTTCCTCCTTCTTTAACAAGCCCCGGCTTTTCAGGTCGTCTCGCATCCACAAACGAGTAATTACTCGCTTGTAATTACTTGTCGCGCCATTGTTATCGCTCCTCTTCTCGCTTTCCATCTCTGTTTCGAGGCTTGTTTTTCTTTTTTTTATATCCCTCCCGGCCGCCGGAGGCTTTCCGTATAAAGCTTCTCGAATTAAACGCGCTTGCAATCGAGCTGTCGGCTTTTTCGCCTGCGGTTTTTAACCCGACGCGGACGAAGCTTTCGCGCTTTGCATCTTTCTCTCTCTCTCTCTCTCTATTTATCTGCTTCGCTCTGATTTTGCGTGCCGCGATTTCTTTGAAAGTGCAAGAAAGCTATTGGTTGCTGAGGGGCTGCGGCTACTCTCTTTTATTTGGATAAGCAGTGGGGAGGAGATTGAATTATTGGATGGAGAAAAAGGCGCGACGTGCGCAGAGGAATACTCGTGCTTTCTGCTTTTGAGCGTGAAAGGTATACATAAATTTTTAGCAAACAGCGCGCTCGTCATAAAGTAAAACTGTCCTAATACTTTCGCGTGTCGAGTTAAAGGATTATTTCGTTTTAGATCTTAGTTTTACCTTTTTTATTACGGTAATAAAATTAGTACAGCTGGAGATAAAAATATTGGCTTTATAGAATGCATTATCTCCTGGGGTTTATTAAAATTCCCTGCCTACTACTACGACGACTTTACTCGGTTGTTATTATATAAAGTCAATATTTTTGTAGGTAAACAATGAAATGTTTATTAACTGAATCCGATTATTAACAATGCTTGTAAATGAAGAAAATTTAAAAGTCCGCATTCTTTAGAACCTCAAACTTCCAAGTACTATACTAATTGCATGCGTTCATAAATATTTACGTCATCAGCATAAGCAGCTTAAAGGCAGCCGCAAAATATAGGCGTTGCGCCGACACAAAGCAAACTTTCATCCCTGAAAAATAATCCACTTAAAGGATCTTGAGTCTATCAAAAACAACTGTTTTCCACGTTGCTGAATTCAATAACCACACACTCCAATATTTCCTCCTAAAAACAAGCTTAAAATCGCTCGAGTTAATAATTATCTTTGCCCTCAATTAAATTAAATCGCACCATTCGAAACTTAAAGTAACTGCAATTACACTTCTATCAAAACTTAAGAGCCCGTTCTTCCCTCGTACAATCAACTCGCGCCAAACAATGGAAAGCTTTGCATCCTGAAAAAAAAAAGAGAGGGACGGAAACCTGCAACAATGGAAGAAAGCTACGCACGCAAGAAGAGCGAGAAATCACGAAAAAGCCAAAAGTTCCTTTCCGCCTTTTCGCACTTATTCAGTGCCGCCCCGTCGAAATGAAGTTGGCGCCGGACTTTAGAAAATGACACTTGTAGCAGGCAAAGTTTTCCCTCGGACCCCCTTCTTCTTTTGTTCCAGTTCGCGAGCCGCTTTTCGGCAGAGGGTCCGAGAGCTTTGAGAGATAAGTTAATCATTTTGCCGCGTTGTTGGAATATTTTGCGAACCCGAGGAGAGAAGGAAATCCGCTGGAACGGCTTTGTCGCGGAACTTGGGAAATTGTTTGATAATTAATGAAGTTTTGGTTAATTTAGTCGCCGGAAGGAAGTCGCCTGGAATTAATGAAAGCATTAAGGTTTCGACTAATGATACCCTGCAATTGCTAAATGCCAGTTTTTCTCGTCCGTAATTTGTATTTGCTTTACGTAAAAACGACGAGCTTTTCGTTAAAAAAATATTACAGAATTTTCACAATTTTTTACATATATTAAAAGAGACTCAAGCAAAGATATACCCTAAATAAAGCAATTTAAAAAAAAAGAAAAAAACTGTCCAACACCTGCTCCGAAAGTATCTTGCAAGCGAACAAAATTTATTCATAAAGACTCACTTCCAAAAGCGCATAAAATCCCAGCTATGCAGGCAAGGAGGCTTCATCAAGGCGCCTCCGGAAAATGGGACGTAGGCAATAAACGAAGAAAGCGCCGCGCCGAGGAATAGAGGACTTGAGCGCTATTCAAATTAATCGAATGGACTCGACGCGCCAGCAATTACGGAAACGATCCGAGGAAGTGCAGGGCCCCCCGGGTAGTATGGCGCGCGCGAATTTCAAACGACGATATGGGCACTGATTGCTCGCTTAATGAGTGCCGAGGCTAAGCGTAGTGGCGCTGCAATTTAATTAGGAGGACCGAAAGAATTAGAATTAGAACGACTCGCGAGGACGCGAGCTCGCTGTGTTAACGTCGCGGATGAGCTTTGTAAGGGCTTGCTTTCGAAGCTCGGTCGTTTGACTATCGGGAACAATTCCGAATTGTAATTGTCTCGTTGCATTGTGAAACTGAGAAAATTTATTGTTTGACAAAGCTAACGAAAATTACACTTTTGCTTATACACATATTTATATTTTCTCGAGAAAAGCTTACATACATTGAACATAAGTACTTATTATTCAAGCATCAAGGATAAATGTTATTGTTCTATAATATTTGTTTCAGTTGGACGATAACTTGAAAACGATCGACAAGCCAGCGCTATCGGTGAGTAAATTCTTCATTTTCACATTGCATACGTGCAACAATCCCCGAGAACGAGAAGAATAAAACCATATTTGCCGGTAAAGCAGAAAGCGAGCTCGCTTAATTTAACTACACGGTCTTAAAGACTCCACACACGCAATCCGCTCAATCTTTCAGACAAGACAGACGACTCCTCCCTCCCTCCCGGCGCACGCACATCCCGAAAATTTGTATCGCGCGCGCGATAAGAGCCCGTGCGTCCGGTGATTTACTCTCCGCGAGAGAGAGAGAGGGAGATAAACGACCTCTCTCCCTTTCTGGCTTTTAGCTCTCGCGAACTCGGCAAGTTTTAAGTCCCGGCTATTCGCGGGGATCCGCCGCGTTTATTCCGCCGGCGCCTCGCAGGATTCTTCGCAAAGTTCCTTCGATGCCGCGGCCAGGATGGAGATGCGCACGGGATTTATGTTTAATGATGATGTTGACGTTTTCAACTTCGATTTTGAGTAAAGCTTTAAAAAGAGCGGAATTTCTATGTAACTTTTTTGATGTTTTTGTTGATTTTTTCGATTGGTAATACGTAAAAAATGAATAGAACTTGGTTTTATAGTAGTCTTTTTACAATTTACAACAAGCATACTTTTATGCTCGTTTTTGAAAATGAATTTATGCAAAAGCTTTTTAAAGCAACAAACTACGTACGTACGAGTAAGTTTGAATGCATCATCAGTCGACATGTGATTTAATAACTCCGTTATTTTCAGTAAAATAAGACTCCGTTAAGAGTAAACAGACGCAAAATCGGCTATGCGGATTCACGATTGTCAGAAACGTTGTAGCGGAGAATTTTACGCGAACCAGGCATTACTTCGCTCTAGTTTAACACTTTCAACCGCAGATACTGCCGTCGAATATCCAACATATTTCGAAGCGTTGCTGCGAATTGCTGTATAAAAAGCTTAGTGGCATAATAACTGGATCGGGTATAAAAATTTTACGAATTCGTGTAAAAGCAGGCCGTAAAGTATATATATGGCTCGACGCTTCAATCCTGATAAAATTTTATTCCTAATTACTTTTCGGTTTCTCAAAGACAGATCGATGCAATATTTTTATATAAGAAAAGAATTATTTCAGAAAATAACATCCTTACGAATGATCTAAGTAAAAAATTAAAATGTCATCGTCACACTGGAAGTAAACCAGAGTTTTAACCAGGTTACTAGAGTTTTAAATAATTAGAAGGCATTCCTATTTCAAGACGAATCTAGAAAAGTGTCCAATCAATAATTAGTATAATATAATAAAAAATTAAAGTTCCTTTTATAAAATTCTGATGCATCGACTCTGCAGAGAAAGAAGTCTTTTGAAATATCATGGAAATCCGACTAAAATACCTCCAATAAAAATAATTGCTTTTAATCGCCACTAAATACAGCCAGAAGCGTTTAGCCAATTCGTCGCCCGCAAAAACACACAGGCCGATATACAGTCAGCACCGTCCGTGCTTTGTTTCCAAACGCTAAAAACACAGGCAACAGCAGAAGCAGAAGCAGAAGCGGCACGCAACGGCGGCGGCGCACTGGAAGTTCATAAAAAGCAAAGAAAAGCATTGCGCGCGCGCTCGGAAAAACGCTCCCTTTATCCTCCGCCTTTGTGCGTTCGCCGCTATCAAAAGCGCCGCGTCACTCTCCCAGAGTTTTACTCGGTGACACGAAAAAAGCGCCGAGGGGTGGGAGAGAGAGAGAGAGAGAGAGAGAAACGCCGCCGGCTTTTCACGAACTCTCGCGCATCTTGCCGATGCTTCCTGCCGCTCGTTAACCGTATACAGCGAGGGCTGGACAGCGGCCAAAATCGCTTTCGAATACTGCGAGCGGCGGCTGCGAGAAAAATCCGGTGGTGGGGGGGGGGGGGGGAGAATCAAAGGCGAAGATAAGAGAAATGGCGCCGCCGCTGGCTTTAAAGGGACGTAAATCGCGACAGGAGGGAAATGCGTCGAGAGGAGGCGGGATTAGAGTCTTTAGTTTTTGCACGAGTGACGCGTTTTTTTTATGGAAGACAATATTTCGGGATTCGAGTGATCCCATCAATTATTTAACTTTTATCGCTTATTTTTTCAAGCAAGATATTATAACTTTTGGTGTTCTAATTAAATTATAAAGCAATATTCATTAATAAACTAACAAGTTTGTTGCTTGGTATTACTAATTGACATTCTATCCTATTATAAAATAAAAGTCCTATTATAAAAGGGAGTAAGCGATTGGTATCAAATAGAGCCAATTCAGAGCGTTATCAAATAGCTCATTGGTGGATATTAGTATCGAAATATGTAGAGCCAACTTCAGAACATTATCAAACGTGGATTTATACATATGTAGAGAGCCAAATTTAAGAATAAAGGAACGTTGAAATATATATTATACATTTTAAATATTAATATTCTATTTATTTTATTACGAATATATTATATTTCCTACAAAAGATTACTTAGGTTATATGTGATTTCCAAAAAGAAAATACTCCACGCGCGCGGTATGCGCGCTTGTTAAATTTCTAATTCTTATGAAAAATATATTTTTTCTCTTAAACAATTCATGGACCATAAAATTAAAGAATTTCATAAGAAAAACAAACTCTCGCCGCTTCGTTGCTCATAATTGGGTCATCAAACCTTCCTGCAAGAAGAAAGTCCCAGCTTAAAAAAACATTTTACACCCACTAAAAAATGACGACGCTCGTCGCGCGCTCCTCAAAGCCGACTTTACAAAAATGCCGCCCTCCGTAATTTTTCTCACCCGTGTCGGCCCATATCGGCGTCTTTCTCACCGTCGTTCCTCGCATTTGCCGCACGTCCCCAAAGACAAGAAAATGCGAAAGCAGCACGCGACATCGTGGCATCGTAAACGTCGTAGCGGCCGACCCGGAAGCCCCTCCGACAACGTCCGCTGCGGCTTTCCTCGCTTTGCACGCGAGTGTAATAACGCCTCGTTTACATGAGGCGCACAGCACGATTTCGAGGCTAATCCGTTTAGGCGACGGGAGAGCTTTAGTACCGAGCGCTCTCTTTCCCTTCTTGTGCCCGATATGTGGGGTAAACGATCTTTTATCGCTCGCCGCGTTTCCGGATGGACGGCTTGGGCTTTTGTTACGGGGATTTCGAGGCAATTGCCAAGTGTGCGCGCGGGGATAAATACATTTTTCGAGGGATAATGGCGGGAATGAACGCGCCGTGGAATTGCTTGAGAAGAGCCTGAAGGACAGCGGGGATTGAATTTTTTCTAAATCCCGGCCTTTTTTCCGATTTACAGCAACTTTATCGATAATATTCCCTGTAAAAATAAAAGTATGGAGAAGATACCTGGAAAGTCTCGTGAAAGTCCGGCTGTCCGGTCGATTCAATGCATGAATCTGTCTATTTTGTCCCATTATTCAAATAAAAATGTACGTTTCCTATCAAATCATATTACATTTTTCCCTTGCTCATATATAAACAACGGAATCAACAATGCACTTTACGCATTAAGCTTAGCAGCCGCGAGCAAAATAATCGCGGCAGAAAAGATTTTTTTTAACACGCGTGGGAATGGCTCTTTTTCGTGTCTGTTTTCTGTGAGGAAAGTGCGAAATCCCTCACTCGTCCAAGAACTCGTCCGCATTCCCGCACTAGTGCTTATTTCCGCACTGGTTCAGCATTTCCCGCACAGAAAACAATGACACTCAAAAGTGCCATTGCCACGCACTTGTCAAAAAAAATATCGTTTGTAACAATTATTCCGCTCATTTTTTTTTTACAACACAAAACATTCTCGGAATACTCTATTTCCCGCACTTGTTGCACAATACGCTGTTCCTTCCTCTCCGCTGAATGAAAAAAAAAAAAAAAAAACTACTAAAACTATCAAATTAGCTGCTCTCGCATACAAATTACGACCACATACAAAAACGGGACGAGCGGTTACTCATCATAAACAGTAAAAAGTAACGCTCACCGACAGAGACGAAAAGAACAAAGCTCTCCAGGCTTTGCAAGTCATACGCGCTTGTTTTTAAGCGCTCGCGTTTTTTCGTCAGCTCCGGCGCACTCGTTCTCGCTTTTGCTCCTTTTGCGCGTCTGATGTTACTTGAACGCAAAAGTTGAAAAATCTTTTTTCGAGGCGCGACATCATTCGCAGACAAAGTATTCGGTTACGCGCCGCGGAGACAAAGGAAAAACGGAGAATCAAAGGTAGAACATTGTGATGGATCAGAGGGAATGTGAGGCTTCACGGTGGCAGGCGCGCTGATGAAATATGCGCAGGACTGATGTGTCGGGCTGTAAAGGAACAACAGTGTTCAAATAAATGACGAGACTTTCCACTAACGAAAATCATTATTTCAAGATATTGCGTTAATTTCCCTGAAAGAATTAAATCATCGTAATAAAAATGTTGGAAAAACAAGAGTTTTAGCAGAATTTCTCAGCTCTCAAGCATTCAATAATCGGCCTCTCCCCGTGTTGAATCCTCAAAAAGGCGGATACAACATCTCAGCCGCATGCCGGAGGAAACGTTTACCCGTCGATCGTCACCCGACCCTCGCCTTTGATGCTCTCGGAATCTCGTCGATATTCGACGGGCCTGCGGATCAGAAGCGCCTCGTACCGCTCTCTCGGCCCTGTCGATTTCGCCCTCGACTACGCCGCCGCCGCCTTGTTCGCAAATTTCGCGAGTCTCCAGGATGTCGACCGGCCTATCGGCGGCTATCGGGTGTGGTTCTCTCGGACGGGAACGAGTCGCGTTCGCGAGGAATTTTACTGGTTTATAAGGTGTGCTCAGGGGAGCTTGCGCTTTGGATAAGATCGAAGGAAGGGCTTTTTAACAAGATTGTTTTTTAACTTTTTTTATTTTCAGATTCGTTATGAGTACTCTGGTAGGAATTTTAAATCTTTATATTATTAACTTTCATAAATCTGACCTGTTTTATTGAAATTTTTACTTATATAAGTTTATTTCAAATTCTTAAGAGATCTATTTTAAGATTTTATATTAGTCCTTTTTTTCAATTTCATCATTATTTATACTTTTTAATATATCTGCATTTTATAAATATATACAATTATTTCACACATGGAGATAGAAAAATTCTAAAAAAAATCTTAACAAAGAAATCTTTGTTGCTTTATTTGCTTGGTAAAAAGCTGAGAGCAAAGAAAAAGCTCACAGAATAGCAAGGAAGAAATAATAAGAGATTTTTCCTCTTATCCTTATCCTCATCGACATCTTTAAGAGTCTGTAAGCTTCCTTGTTTTATCTACTCCAGAGGGAAGATACGGTTTGATGAGTTTGTTAATATTCTCTTTCAAAAGAACAAAAGCTTTAATACAAAAAAAATCAAAATAAACCCCCTTTTTCATTTTGAAATGTAAAATAAAATTTCCTGTTACATTTTAATTATAATATAATAAAACTTAGAATTGTTAGTCCCATTTTTGGTTCAATAATTAAATGCTAAAGAAAGCCTTCCTATTTCCTCACCTCAAGCCATAAGAATCATCCGACTAATGTATCAAAGGTGGTAAGTAGCAGCATCGTTTCTTTCCTTCGCGTCCGCCGAGAAAAAAGCTTCCTCGCATCACCACCCGCACATTCTCGGATGAAAACACGCGTTTGTTCAAAGGGACGCGCCGAGGGCGCTCATAATTACGTGATGTAAAAGGGGGGGAACAGGCTGAATGGCCAACATTGTGTGCTAATGCGCGCAGCCGAGAAAAAAAAATAAGCTCGCCGTTTTCAATGACCCATTTTTTTCCGCTTCCGGTTCTGTTGCGGCGCGGAGTGGCGGGCTCTGCAACTCCTTTGCGAGAGCTCGGCTGCTGCTTTGTTTACGAGTTTGCGCGCGCGAGGAATGCTTTATTTGTTTTTCGGATTGAGCTTTTCATTAATATTTGCAAAGCGCGCGGGCCCGCTTTTTGAACTTTGGCTTTATGAAGATGGAGCTCTCTCTTTCTCTCTCTCCGCGCGCGCATTTGTACGATTGTAGGTAAAAAGTTGCCTTTCGCTTTAATTTCTTTGGCCGCGCGGGCGAAAAATGTTACATGTAAAATTAGCCTGGGCTGCATATGACCTAATAAAGTGAAAAAATGAACGTTGCTGTACAGACCCTCTAAAAAGCTTTCAACGCGTGTAAAAAAGTTGGCGAATGTTTTTCGAGGGAAAGTTTGCTTATACGAATTATTATTTTTTTTTTTTTATTTATAAAACTTTTAAACTCTATAAATTTTATTCTTTTTGCAAAAAAAAATGAATTTAGCTTTATTTTAATTAAATTTTTTAAGGTTTCATGAAGGATCATATTTCTAAAAATAAGATTAAAAAAACCATATAACCGTAACAAAAGTTAAATACGACACCGTATCAATCAAAATAATGACATCTTACATACAGCCTTTACCCAAAAGAGAAGCAGAGGCCCTTGATATTCAAATTTCTCACCCTCGAAATTACCATAGGCAGGACCGCAGCGAAAACCCCCCCGCCGATAAATAAGGTCGATAGCGCGATATAGACAGCTCAATTATAAAGCGAGATTAAGCCCCGTCGCCCCGTGGAAAAGAAAACGAGCCCTGTGTACAAAAAAGGGCAAAATCCAGCGCTGACCGCGAATAACTCGTTGGGGCTGCTCTCAATTAGTAACCCACATCCGGCCGATCCTTTCATTCCGCCTCTCTCTCTCCCTCGCCGGCAAATTACGTACTTGGAAATTTCGAGGTACACGGGAGGGATATGACATCCAATTTCGAAAACAACTCCCCCGAGGCGCCGGCGCCTCTCTCTCTCTCTCTCTCTCTCTCTCTCTCTCTCTCTCTCTCTCTCTCTCTCTCTCTCTCTCTCTCTCTCTCCCCG
>JAWWEO010016724.1:0-23985 GCA_035582975.1 Ormyrus labotus
CAAAATTTATATTTAAATTTTGTTAGCTTTTCATTAAATTCTAAAATGAACATATAAAAATAAAATAATAATAAAAATGAGATAATAATGGAACAATAAATTAATTAGGAGGAAGCTAACTGCCAATGATTTCGCAGCGGTTTTTTAAATACATTTAAAATAATAGGAAAATAAAAAAAAACATACGAGAAGAAAGAGAATTTAACACTGAATTGATTGATCTTTTAAAAAATATAAATGACCAGTTACTTTTAAAGCAATAAGACCGAATCGTAAAGAAAGTTGGTAAATACAAGTACCACTCAGCCGTATACTAGATAGGAAGCGCATATAGCAAGCCGCGACAAGAATCGTCTTTGAGCTTGCTCGCCTCGCTATTACAAATTTGTTTATAACTTTTTATCTATGGCATTTAGAGTGACACGGTTTTCACGCAGACCTTCGTTAATACTTATTCCATAATGTTGTCGACAAATATTTTACAATTTCGAAAATTCATAACAGACTTTTTCGTCGATTAAAGAAAAAAATTTTCTGCATTAAAAGTTATTTTTTTGTTTTAATTTTTTTTTTTTTTTTTTAGTTGAATAACATTTTTAATCAAATTGTGCCTAGAAGTATAATATGTGTCTAGAAGTATTCAGGAACGCCGTGGAATTTTTGCTAGATAATTTGTTAATACTAGTCTTCACATTGGCAAATTGAAAATAAAGTAATTTTTATTTTCCGTGCGATCGCGTCGCGAGCTGATGTTTTTACACGGGATAGTAAGTTGAAATTGTCAACTACACTTCTCGCACAAGAGTTAAAACCAATGATATCTCCGCCCTTCACCCCGCAGCTTGAACCTGAGGATCCTCCTTAACACTCGAAGTAAAAGATTTCTCGTGTAAACTCGGCATCGGCAGGCAGCTCCTCAATAAACAGAAAAAGTCCGAGAGCGGCCTTATCTGAAATTACAGGCGCGGCAAGGTCAAAGGCCTCGCTTTTATGCAGGACGGGTGCTAAACGATGCTAACAGATCCCATCAGCCTACCTCGCGCACCTTTTCCCAATGCATCGGCTACCGGCAATATAACGCCTTTTAGCCTCGCCTCGCGATAATTGCTTGAGCACTACGTGTGCTACTTGTGCACCGCCGATCCTCTTTATTTACTAATATACTGAACAATCGGTTGCGGAACTGCCTACAGGTGATAGGAATTCCTGCGCGAATTAATAATAATGTTTTTGAAATTATTATTCGAGTCAGTGAACCAGAAAAGGAAAACTTTCCAAAGATTTTAGAACTTTATATTATTGGTAAATTTAAAGATATTAAAGTTACAAAACTCAAGTAGAAGTTTGAATTTAAAGTCCTGCTTTTTCATCGCCAATAGAGGCAGAATAAAGTTTTAAATGTTGATTTCTGCTGACTCAGACTATATAAAATATCGAAAATGCTAATCGCACGTTTTATTATACGCCGCTAAATACTTTAACGGAATAATTATCTTAAAAAATGTTTGACAGAAAAGCCGGTTTTTTTTAAGGGAGGCCTAATTTATTGGTTGAAACCGCAATCAAGTCATAAATTTCTTCTCTTTTATTGACCTTTTTGATGTTGAAAAATTAATGGCAAGTTTGATCTGAAATTTCTAAAATAGAAATTGAAAGTTGTGAAAATATTGCGGCTTTGAAAAAAAATGTAGATCCGAGAAATAAATTAAATAATTTTGAGTATGACGTTAAAATATCTGAATAACAGAGCTGATAAATTTCACTTGGATTTAATACGATTTATTTAGTTTAGTAAGATATCTAGTAATGTGCGATTGCTTCATAATTCACTTAATGAAGATAAATTATAAATCTAATTTAAGAAAATGAAAAAGCTTGTGGAAAGATTAATACATCCTTGACTGAAGATAATACGCGAAGAATTGAGAGCCTGGCGAAATTTGCTCCTCCTCCACTGTTAGCCCGCACATCTTGGCTCGCATCTCTTCACTCGCAAATTAAGACAATAAAATAAGCTCTTGGCCCCCGTCTAATCCGGATCGAAACTTGCTCCATTAATCACTATCTCGCCTTACATTCGGCGAAGCACAGAGCGGCGCGGTAATCGTCTAATAACCCCCTAAGAATCAGCTGCGAAACGGCCCAACAAAAGCACCTCGTCGCTCTAACGTTTGAGAAAGGAAATAGAGAGCATTATGCGGCGTATGATTGAGCGCTCGCTTTGTGGCCACGGCCCATTGGATACTTACCGATAAATAAATTTTGGCCTGCCACGGTAATACAATCCTCTCGCGCTCGGGGATCCGAGGAAAAAGAAAAGCAGCTCACGTAACCCGAGCCGCTCTGCCGACTAATTTGTGAAATTTAATCAACTGGCTCTCTCTTGCATACCTTCCTTTTTCCGACTAGCTCCCTCGTTCGCGTAACTATATCATTTTTCTCTATCTCCTTTATTGCGCTGCCTCGGCTTGGTTTCCGTCTGCAGCGCGCGATTTATCAGTCCGTCTCGATTGGTCACCCGAGACGCAGCCTCGAGGACGTCACCTCGGACGGGGAATATAATCTGGAAGCGTGCTGCTGCTGAATACGACACGCCACGTGCGGGGGGTCATACCCTACCGTTCCGCCGACGATTGACCGAGAGGGTTTGACGGCCGCCAACCGCAAAGAGAGAAGCGGGCTCGACCGAGAGCAAGGGACTTTAATGGCTCGAGACGCACACAAAGGACCTCCTTCTTTGTTGCTCTCGCGAGGGACTTCTTTTTGTCGTTTTGCCTTTGCTTTGGCCGGCCGCGATAAGCGAGAACAATGACACTTTTTCTTGCCGGAGGTAAATGGCGAATTCGTTTGCTCGAGGGCTGGTAATTGATTGGTTTGCTTTTTTATGAGGCGTTTTGCTGACTGCTGGGTTTTGCTATCAAATTTCACGCCGACGATTGAGATTTCAACCGAGGAATTTCATTATTTTTCTAATTCTGCCTCAAATTCATGTATTAATGATTTATTAATTTAAAATACTTAAACAGGAAAAAATATCATTAAATGGTAAATACTGATCGTTATAACTTTTATTGGTGACTCACAGCATCTTTTATTTGCATCCTGCAATGCCAATGATTGCATGCACCATTTAACTTAGATAATAATTATTTTTAAATAGTTTATTATTACTGTAAAAATATATTTTCACCCTTTTCGTGTAAGAAAACATTAATATTCACATTGCTGAAGAAAATTGAAGGAAAATTAATCTATCTTCCGAGTAAAACTGTAAAACAATTCATGAGCACTATCTTGAACGTCCAAGCGCTGCGATAAGTAAGAACAATAATCCTTCACGAGAGCTATTTCCGCGTGTACAAGCCCACGTTTCTCTCACGATAATACGAAAATAACGGATGTCACGACACGCTCGTATCGCGACCATTTCCTTTCGCTAAAATTCTTACAGATCCCTAGATTTATAATGCCACTACACTTACATTATAAGCTAGACGAAACGTCATTACTTAATTAAATTCTATATATTCGAAATTTTCCTAAATTGAATAGAATGCTACACCGAATTTTGTTGGTACAGCAAAGTGTACTATATGTATCTATATCAAGGATAGAACGATTTGAGTACAATACGAAAGTCTACGCCGCAAGTTTTTAATTATTCAGAAATAATGAATTTTTGTTAAATTTTCTACGTGTCGTTCAAGCAGCAATTGAAAAATAAAAATGCGGGAGTTTCTGCTTTAATTAGTTTAATTAATTGATGAAGCGAGCATCGTGAATTGCTCTCGGAATCGATCTGCGAAATTATTGCAAAGGAATAACGAGTCGGCAGGTCGCGCACAAGATTCAACATATCTCGAGGCTCTTAGAAATCGGAAACTGTTGGCGCGGCCGAGAAAACGTGACCGTCCGATCCCAGTGCCCCCGTAGGTCCGCAAAGTTCGCTCGGCGAACACGCCTAGTAGGACGCAGGCTTTTCTAGACCACCGCGGCCACGAGAGAGAGAGAGAGGTAGAGCGGAAACAGCCGATCCAGGTCGCTCGCGAGAGTGAGGCTGCATCGAGATAAGCGAGCGGACCGTTTGGAAGAATTTTGAGTTTTTCAGGAAATGTAAGATCGATTTTCTCACTAGCTGCAATTAAAATCAAATTTTAAATCTCATATTTTTCAAGCCTGCGCAAATACTTGAGCCCAATACAATTCATATAGACACTGGAAGAATCTAAGAAGTAAGAAGGACATTGCGCGCTCGGCTCATCCGTATTTATCCTTGGATTATTTGGATAAAAATCCACGCTAATGGACTCCCCCTCCGGCTCTTTCTTCCTTTTAACTGATCGCCGAAAAAAGGGACAAATAATAACGGCAGACGACAGAAAGCGTATAGAGAAAAGTCGAAGAAATATAGAGAGGCCTGCATAAATTTGATCCACGAGCGGCCGCGCATAAACAATGGGGGTTGCAGCTCCGGGGCCGTATCTGCGTACAATGGAATATGCACGCGCTTTTTGCTCCCTTTCTCGCCCCGACCAGCAACAATGGCCCGAGCCGCACCCACGCGCCGCCTCCGCCAATGTCGCCGCAGATCCTACCTACGCTTGTACAAGCAGCCGAGTTATGACCTGGGCGTTGCTGCTCCGGCTTTCAGCTTTTGCGTGTCCTCTGCTTTCGCGCCCCGGCCGTAAATCTATTATACGCTCGAGCTTTTTGCCCGGGAGTCAAATTCAGACTGACCTTTCCAGTTCTCCAGTTGCGCAATGCCGATCGCGCTTCGTGCCAGTTTAATGGAATTGCTGCGAGATTTACGGTCAGTTTTCGAAACGCTGTTACCTGCTCGAAAAGTGAAAGGCCTGCGTGCAGCAGAGTAGGACAGAGTTGATAACTAACACTTTGACAAGACGTGTAGGGCGATAAGCGTTGCGAGTAAAAATGCATAATTTAAGAAATTGCAATCTTACAAAACGAAATATGTGTGCCAGTTTTTCCAGCTCGACAACGAAAATTCATCGAACCGCAAATTGCTTGTCATTCCTGACTCCCTTAAAAAGCAAAGTCGCTCGAGCAACTCGTCCTCGTCACCTCAGCGGGGGAAGTGCGGAAAAATGCCTGTCTCCGAGCGCCTTCGACAATGCAAAAGCAACGAGAGAGGCTTTGAAAAAAGCTGCAACCACGAGAGCGGCCGCCTCGACGCACGCCGCGAGAAATAAGATTTTCACGCTCGATCGGCCGATAGAGCTCTTTTTTTTCTCCCGAGGAAGAGATGGAGCGATACAGCGGAGGGAGTTCGCTCTCTCGCTCTCTGTATGCAGCTCGCGAGCGCGTATGCATGTAATATACATTGCGGCGGTGCTGACTCAGCGCATGCGCTCTCCCCTCCGACGCTCTCGGTATTATAATTCAACCGGTTTTCAGTCCGAGAGAGCTCTTTCTCTTATCTTGGCCTTCTCTTTTGCTCCCTCGTCGTGTGCAGGCTACTCTATTCCGGTCGTTCTTTCCTACGCGCGAGTCTGATGTCCTTTCGGCGCTAAAACGCGGAAAGACTTGGCATGTAAGCTGGCTTAAAAATTTATACACCCTCAATAATGACTCTATAAAGAGCGCGATCCTCATCCTTCCGAAGAAGCGAAATTTAATTTAATCACACTTTTTCAGCTTCGACACTCTTTTCGGGTTAAACATATGCATTATGCACTCTCGGGGAGATTAAGGGACAGGCTGAAGAAAGCCCTTAAATGATCGACTTGGATCGTAATCGACGTCGGAGCAATTTGTGACTCCAAAGTGCTCTCTCGCGTACCGGCCGCGATAATCGCTTAGGGAGTCGTGCTCGTAAAGGACGAAAGATCCGAAATGCTCCGATGTTAGATTGTGTCACTAAAGACGGCTTCAGTCTTTCGAAAGCTGCCGATATTATCTTTTCTTTGTTTTAGGCATTAGTCATTCTTTTGTATGCAATTGGGGATAGTCTTTCAGAAAATTTTGCGAAAGACTTTCTTCGTTCCGTTTTATAGATATTTTACTGCTCTGAAAAATAAATTGATTTCAAGATACTACAAAAACTAATAATTAAGAATTTTGAAAAAGCGCTGATGAAATTTTTTGCCTGATCGATCGTGATGACTAAACACGTTTATGACTGCAGAAACAGTATTATTTTCTACTCGTAAATTAAATGGATGATGCATCTCTTTTCTGCAGCTATTCAGTTAAGCGCCTTCTTATCTGTGTGCTTAATAAATCGTAAGCTAATAGGTCCCTTTTCCTGCATATTCCGAAAAATCGAATTTTCTCGCTTACCATTCAGACATGATCGCTCAGCGGGTCCTCCTCACCGTCTCGCATATTAAGCTCGCCTCCGGTGCAGCTCGCAGCGACGGTCCTCTTGGACGCGTTCCGATTTTAACGATCGCCGAAAGGCGAAAAGGGAGGCGCGTTCATGCATAATGCAGGCTTGCCTTCGCCACACTTCCCCTCGCATGGATGACGTGCGCTTTTCGGCGAGCTGCAGCCTTGATTGAAAGAGTCACCTTCCGTGGGGGCCGCTTATCCCCGGCTCCGATCGTTCGCTACCTCGTCGTGTCTCTTCGGCGCCTCTTTGCCTCCGATTCCAATGCCTTCACTGCTTTCCCGAGCGTCCTTTTCGTTTTTCGCCAGCCGAATCTGCGCGGATGGTCCACTCGGTGCAAGAGCTTGGAAAACTTTGTTTGGATCTTTTGGAATGCTCACGCATTCGCTCGAGTGGCTTTATCTTCTTACTTTTTTCAAGTTAATAGAGAAATCGTGTATATCCGATCTGCGCGAGTTTAAAAACACTTAATGGATGGCTGTTATTTGTTTTGAATTTATGATAAAAGTTTTCTGCTTCGAGATAAATCGACTAGTATTTTTCAGTGCAGGTTACCTCGTCCTATAATAATTTACCTATAATAAATATATTTTATGATAATTAAGAATTTAGGATTAGGATTTTTGAATAATAAACAAACTGGATTCAAACGACTTTTTTATACTTAAAAAATGTCATTTTTTAAAACTCTATTTCTTATTTTTATTTCTAAATAAATCAATGTATCAAATAAATTAGATGAAAATTAAATTTCGTAAGGATTTTTAAAATATTTAATCACGCAACATTGAACCAATGTCGCGATTTGTACTTCCTGCAAAATTTTACTCGGTGATTGCATACAATGAGTAAAAAAATGATTTTTCTCAAGTTTACTTCCAGATAAATTCACTGAAATTGCTTGCCAGCAACTCAGAAAAAAATCGACGAAACCCATCAGGCAAAAGCTTATCAACCTTCCGGCGACTCTCTATTTCCAAGGTCGATCCTTCTCCCGTCTCATATTTGAGCAGGCGCTCTCTGCTCCTGCATCCTGTTTGCTCCTGTTACGAGGCAGATTATAACGTGTAAGTCGCGCGCGCGATACACACTTACAGGCGCGTGTGTATATAAAATCGTCGGACTAAAAGAAACTCGCTCGCGTCGAGGCAAAAACACGGTTATTATATATCCCGATCCGGTTCTCGCCGCTCGCCCGGAGCGAGGCTCTGCAGCTCGAAACCGATATCTCGCCCGCGAGAGAGCCCCGATGTAGCTTACGAAGATGCGTTTCCGGCCTCGTAGGCACTCCTCGCTAAGCCCTGGACTTGTTGTTGGGGGAAGATTTTCAAATTCTTCAACTGCCCGCCGTTTAGGGTTACTCTTGCTCTTTTTCACCTCTAGTCTCTGTAACGGATAGAATTTTTATTTTTCTAAGCGAAATAAACTTTGCGAAGGATGATCCAAAACAAGTTCTTGCGGTGACTGTGCGATATGACTGGTAACGCTTAAAATTGAACCTTCCTTCAAGTATACCCATAGTCGTAGAGGAAAGCACCTATTAAAGTAAAATGAATATCATTTATCAAATAATCATTTAACAAAATATAATACTAATTTAACAATGAAATGTCAGCAAAAATCTGAAAAGTAGGACTTAATATCAACGATCTTTTACGCTCACGGAAAAGAAAGTTACGTGGAAGCGCACAATTACATATCTATTATGCTCTCTCTCTCTCTCTCTCTCTCTCATCCTAACCCGGCTCTCTACATACACTCTCCCCCAGATAAGCTAGCAAAATAAAGGCCTTAGATATGCGCGCACCATTGCTATCGTCTTTGTTGGTCTTGGCGCGGAAGAAGGACACCAGCTTAGCAGCTGATCGAGTAAAGCCTCTTTCTCTCTCTCTCTGCAGAAGGGTAAGGCCAACAGAAAAAGAAGAGCGCGTCGAGATTTATCTTCGCGCTCGCACTGATCAAGCATATTATCGAGCGCGAGCCAAGTGTGTACCGACTTACTACACACCTATGTGTGCAGGCGCAAGTCACATTGTGTGCGCTAACGCACCGAAGCGGAGAATAGCTGCCGCCATGCTCGGATTACTAATGCCGGCAGGCTCGAAAAATTAAGCGTATCCGGCATGAGATGTGTACGAGAGGACGCTTATTATAAACCAGATAAACTCGTCAGGTTTATTTTGCTTCGTATAATGATGTTTGTTTAATGTCGCTGTTGCGCGGCGAACGTCAATTTTTCTTCGCCTCGCTGGAATCTGAGATAATACAATGCCTTGGAGGACAGGTATAGTTTGTTGCTGCTTTCTGCTCGGAGTAAAAGGAATGTAAGCGACTGTTTTGTGCCTTAGACTAAATGTTTAAACGTTTTGTGAGCTGTAAAGTAGGGAGATACACGACGGAGATAAATATACTTTGATGTTTGCATCGACATTCGATTAACGATTGGTCCATAAAGTTTAAAACTTGAACATTACAATACTTGACAATCTTTTAGTTCGTTACAGTATTCAAAGAATCAATTATATAAAAGAGGCATATCATTCATTTAAAAGGCATGTGCATGTTCGACTAGTGAACTGTAAATGTTGGAAGAATTATTTATAACAATCATTTTCAAGAAAAACAATTTATGTTGATAGTGCAACGAAAAAAAATAATTTTAAGAGGCTTTAAAGGAAATATAAAGTCTTTGGATTACAAGCAAAATCGCAATACTTTTTCTTATTACAAAGCCTTCATCTCATTTTAAGGTAATTTAATTCGTAAGGTTTCGCCCTTTCACAGTACTTCCCGCTGCGTTTCAATATTTTTCTTGTTTCTCTCTTCCGCTCTAATTATAAATACAAGCGATCTTTAAAGAGGAACATTAATCACTATACAGATTTGACCTGATATTTTTTTTAACGAATATTAAATTAAATTATGCAAGGCATCAGTTTTTTTAGTTAGTAAATTTTAACAAAAACCTTTTGTACAAAATATATTTAATAGACAAAAGAATGACTAGAAATTTTAATTTTATAAATACATTATAAATACATTTTGTATGAAACAATATATATAAACTTAAGATTAACGATTTAAATAAAAATTCAATGAAAATTCAATACATCTGAAATGAAAAGTTATAGTAAATACATGTAATAAAACGTATAAGTATAAAGAAAGTAAAGTGCAAAGCAACCTGAAAAATAAAAATCACTGATAAGTCTTGCCATCGAAGCCGAGCTTATAGATTTCCGCTTAGAAATCGCGTTTTCACCAACAGTGTCACCGCCAGGACGTGGCAGCTTTCTCGCGGGGTGTTCCAGTTGAGCGATCTCGGCGTTTGCATAATTTAACCGGGCACGTGGGAGCGACCGATACCCATGCAACCGCGCGTCCTTTTTGCGCGAGACGAACAACGCACCTCCAACGTGGAAGGGAAAAAAGTATCGGTGGTGCTCCTTTTTGGCGCGAAGCTGCATATCACCATGTAGGTGCTTTTAGGCGCGAGTTCTTTGCGGTACGAGCCCCTAACGGGAATTTTTCACCGAACGGACGCACAGTGCTCCGTTTGGCCAAATTTCTGGTCAAAATTCATTTTTTTAAACTTTCTAAAATGCAATTTTTTTTTCAATTCCTTTATTCTGCATGTACATGTGGATTAAATTTCACTCCTCGTTTTTTAAAACCGTTTTTATTTGTTAGGTTAAAGTTTGCAGTACTGTATTTCTGCACAAACGATCTACAGCTTTTTAAGAAAAAACTAATGCTTTTAAAGTATACTTAAACTTCGCGAAGTATACATTACGCTTCATTTTATTAAAGTGCTATATTAAATGACGTCAATTAACAAATTAGAACTAATAGATATTTTTCAGAGGTTGCTTCTATACACTCTGATCTTCTAATTTTCATTTCAGACGTTGACCCAAAAAAATTAAGGCAAAATATATCCAAAGAAGTGTTAAACATGCTTATAGAAAAAAATGTGTCCTTTGCTTCTTCCGATGAAACTGCAGAGTATGAAGAGAACACTGATGATTCTTCATCAGAATCTGACATAGATGAAATGTAAATAAAAATAAAAGCTCAAAATTGTGTTTTTCTTTATTTATTTATTAATTTTTATAATTTTTTTATATTCCTTTTATAAAAATTGTATTTAAATGTCTGCAAAATGTATAAATATGCATTTAAATAGATTATAAATTATATTTTTAATTTTGACCAACTTTTCGGCGAAACGGACCTCTGAGGGGCGTAGGTCTGGCTCGGGTTGCTTCTGGCTTGCACAATCTCCCGCGGGAGCACTTTGTGCGCAAACGAATGGCGGGACGGATTGAATAGTTGCGCTGCGACGCAGATAAACGGTTATGGCTGAGGTACGGTCTTATGGTTTCTTGTACTTTTTATGGACGAGTTTAATTTACATTTTAACAGTCGAGTCCTTTCTGAAAAAGCGGCTGGTAGCTTAGATTCGCGAGCTTAGATACGCGAGTAGGAGATATGCGACGTTAATCTAGCTAAATTTTTTTTCAAACGTGGAAGCTTTTTCGAGTGCGATGTCAAGGTTCTTTTTTTTTAATGGATTTCTTCAGAGTAAATGACTTTTTTTACACAACTTTCATAATAATAATCATTTTTGGTAAAGAATTAATCGTATACTTTGTGATTTTAATGTAAAACAATTTTATACCGAAGATGAAATGTTTATGATGTGAAGAACTAGGAAATGTTTCTTTGTGCTTTTCTGAGTATAATTATATATTTTAGAAATTATGAGTAAAAAAATTACATATATCTTAAAGGCAGTTTTAGTGACTTGTAGATGATTTCATTAGAAAAACACCAGGTGAAAAAACAAGTTGAGAAAATCAGGTTTCATAATTGGCTCAATAATTAATCGCGACCAAGTAAAATTAATAAGAAAAGAAAAGATTTGAGTAATTAAATCATCAAGGCAAACCGAACCCTTTAATCATAAAAGCCGGCTCAACTTCGTACTTTCTATTTTTAATTCGTGCTATTTTTGCCGCGATTTACGGCAGTATTTTTTGTCGCCGGCAAGCCAAGCCTATAAACCTCCGAAATCGTCTCACAAATCAGTGCATAATACCCGTTTTCTCCTCTGTACCAACGGGCGCAGTACCGTTCCGCTTAGAAATGGGCCAGCGAAAAAAAGCGGTCTTATCTGAGCTTGCTTTCTAGCGCGCGAAAAAGAGAAAGGCTGCGCGGAACTAGCTGCTCTATTTTGCAATCGCTCCGGTTAGTCGCACGAAAAATGAATTGCGCGGATTATCAGCTATTGGCCGCATCCTGTGGAAGCGCACTGGTCTGAATTCAAGTTTATCTGCGGCTTCGGGGTCGTGCGTGTGTTTGTTTCAGGGCTGTTTTTGTGCGGGTTATCGGGCCCGGAATGAAACCCGATATACCGCTTGCCTCGGCGTATTATCTTCCGCAGTTTTATCTAGTGGAAAGCGGGCCATTATGTTATTTTTGTTGCTTTGCGTTTTCTCTATGCATAACGATCATACTTCTGTGCTCGAATTAATATCGTTTTACAGTGTCCTCTTTCTAATTTTCTTTCTAGCTTAGAAAATTTCAATATTTTTACACAATTTCGAAGTGCTTCTTTTTCGAGGTTAGCGTATAATGATTAAAATTTTGAGCCTAAACGCTCGCTGAATATCTGACAAGTTAGTTCCTACTCGGAATTTTCATATAAATTTAGCAGCGAGGAATTGACGTCTCGCCACAGACTCCGGGAGAGGCGGCGCCGCTCGGCGACCGCTATTAAGACACCGGAGGAAAGAAAGGCAAAGGAACCCTTCCTTCTCTCCGACGCGACGACGAAAATCAAAGTCATCGAGGGCTTTCGTGGAATTCGATACTATATGCGAAAACGAGACCCAAGCGCCGAAAGATTATACTGTGCGGCTTTTGGCGCAGACTTGCCGTACCGAGAAGAACACTTTTTTACCCGACGAACGTATTTTCTCAGAAGGCACGTAACGTGTGGGCGGTTTTCTGAAATCGATCTTTTTCAGCAAGATTTAATGGAGGTCGCGGGGATTCGCAAATCGTATTCCAAATTTTAGAGAATGTACTATATATTTATAGGAATTAGGTTTGCGGATTCGCTTATTGAGATAACATCGAGATGGCGTAGCCTCATTATTTATATTATGCATTATTGCACAACGTCAGTGATGGTAATTATTAAGTTTTTAAGTACATTTTTAATTCTTGCCTTTAATGTAATTTATCATTGAAAATACTGATTAAATTACAAATAATTTACAAAAACAAAAAACAAAAAAAGAAAAAAGAAAAAGAAACAACAACAATCAACTGTCTCTTATTTGATAAATAAATACTTCTTTATTCTCGGCAATCTTACAAAGGTTAAATGCTCCAGAAAAGCATCAGGAACAATGGGCTACTCAAGGCTTGCAGGAAATATAGACTGAACCGAATAAAAATTTAAAAGTTGTAAATATCATTCAAGAAATGCAGATGTATTTCATTAAAAAAATAATGAGAATGTTTTTTGTTTTTCATAATACAATTGTAATTTGAAAGGTTTCATTTTCTTCCTTATTCAATTTCAGGGGGTGTTACCACTGCAAAAACTAGGGTATTTTCAAAACCGGTAAATTTATATTTACTTTTTTATATAGATTTATCGTTGAATCTTCGATAAATCTATGAAATTCGACGAGAAATCCTTTACCGTCGACCACGGTACCCAACCTTTACCAGTTTTGAAAATAGCCTACTTTTTGCAGTGGTAACTCCCCCTGAAAGTGAATACGGAAGAAAAGGAAACCTTTCAAATTACAATTGTATTATGAAAAATAAAAAACATTCCCATGTTTTAAACGATTATTTTTTTAATGAAATACATCTGCATTTGTTGAATGATATTTACAACTTTTAAATTTTTATTCGGTTCACCTCTTTAACATACATATATTACCAATCCCGTTATTAACCTGAAATAGTCGAAATATAAAATTAGCAAATATAGTATATTTCGTGCAAGAGCCCCCTTAATGCAATAACAAGGCAAAGTGCTTTTTCCAGCTTCTATTCCTCTCGACACAAAAGAGCCTCATTATAGATTCTCGATATGTTTGAGTACCTCCATTCACGGAAAAGTGTTCGCTATCGTCCCCATTATTTCAGAACTGCAAGAGCATTCTTCCCAGTGACGTGCAGACAAAAAAGGCCAAAGTCACGATTAATCGCCTGCGATTTTTTGCAGGAACCTGTGCAAGAGACCCGAAGAAAATAGGGCGTAAGCGTTACAATCCCCAAAGGCCCAAACTGCCGTTTTCTGTTTTCATTAACAGTCGAGGCTATTATACCTGCCGCCGAATTTCCTTCAGCTTCCTTGCCGCTTCAAAAACTCTGTATTAATTGGAGGTATTGTTACGTCAGGAACAAGTAAGTTAGTAGAGATAGATTGGTGAAGAATTAAAGGAATTCTTAAAATTATTCATGTTTTTCTTTTAATGTAGATTAAAGAAGTCATCTACAGATGTATACATTATTTTAAAATCATCAAGTAATTTTAAAATAATGCTATTAAATTTCAAATATCATATATTACATCCTTCGCGGTAACCAAACAGAATATACTGAATATAAAAATAAAAGTAATTTTATTTAAAAATTCGTGAAACTTTTATAATAGCTTCGAAGGTAGAAAATAAAAAAGCTTTAAATCATAATCATTTCCTTATTATTCCCGTTTTTATGTAAAGATTTTAAAATCAGCGTAAAAAAGGATATAAATACAATCTACCTGGTACTGCTATCAAGCGCTTTCTTTTAGTATATAGACATTTTATAATTTTATATAAAAGTTGAAGGTGAGGGTCGTTTTTAATCCTGTTTTTAATCCTGTTTTTAAGTTTCCAGCAAATTGAAATCGGAATAAAAGCTGCTACCGGCGCGGGCCGATCGAAGGAGAAAATATTTGATTCGTTTTCGCGGCAACAAAGAGCCGGAGAAGGAGTGGAGCTCTTTCTCCCAGTTAAAATCCCCAAACAGAGGGGAAAAAATCACGAAAGTCCGGAGACTGTCGCTTTAACAAAAAGCTCTCCGGTCTGTCACTGATAAATTGAAAGAGCCGGCGAAAGGCCCGGTGCATATGAAAAAGCTATAGCCGGAACGGGGCATCCCCGCAGCGAGGGTTAACCGACGTCTCGGGCTGCATCGGTTCTTTCTCTATATTTATTTTTCATTTGAATTAAATTTTTCTACAATCGTTCGTTCTTTTAAATGTATAGAGATTTTTCTTTTAATTTAAAAAAGGAAGCTTTAGCCTCAGCTAAGTGTAAATTTTATTATTATTTTAATGTAACAATAAATTGCAATTTTTATTGCAATTTTTATTGCAATTTTCGGAAAAAAGAAACAAACAATATAGGTAGAGATAGTTAAGAGAAGCAAAATACGCGAATGTTGCAAGAAAGCTGGAGAAAAAATCATGCATGCTTAATTGAAATATCTCGAATCCACAGGCTGAGATTGTTGAAAAAGCATATTTTGCTGAGCGCATAAGGTCGCTGTCGGGCCGAAATGCATCCCGAGAGAAACCTCGGAGGGGATCGAAAGCGAGAGAAAAGAAAGAGCGGGACCGTCCTACCGGTTTCTCCTTTCCAAATTTATGTCCCAGTGGTCGGAGAGTCCCTCTCCGCTTGCCCATATGTGGGCGGATCGCCGCTTATGCGCGTTTTCGTCGTCCCCGACGGCGATCTCGAGAAATATTATATGTTCGGAGGATACGAGAGGATTCGCAGCTTCTCCGCGCCTCTCTGGCTCCATATTTATGTCGGGGCTGAGTGTCGGGAGATAAGGAAAAGCCTTGTTTTCGGTGATTTTTCACCGGCTAATGTACGTGCCGCTGCTTCCATTTATCGCGACAGCTGAGATGGAATCCGCTTTTGATGGAAGCTGCGAGAGTTGTCGAGCAGGAGAAAGTCTCGGTCGAATCGTTTATTTAACTCGTTTTACGGTAGTTTGCTCAACATTAATCGTTGAGTATCAAAGCCTTATTTTTTGGCTTACGCTTACAAGCTATTTCAAACAGGTTTGTGTTTCAGAATTCTATTAAAGATCAAGAAAAATCTAAATAATTTTTATAAAATACATCTTTTCTTGAACGAAGCTTTTAACGCTCCTTTTATTACTTTTAAAGTTTATATTTTTGGATTTATAAAGGATTGTAATGAGATAGCACATTTTTTGTGCCCTTAAATTAGTATTTAAAAACAATTTTTACGTCGCTTCCAAGACACTTATTAAAAGCTTTCCTTAAAAAAATTTGGTTAGACCTCCTTCCGCATAATTTAAAAGTATGTCGCTGCGAATAACTGAATATATTGACTTCAAACGAAGGATGCTTCAGTTTTCAGAAAAATTGCTCTCACAAAGGCAAGCATGTAATAACCATTTGCCGAAGTATGCGTCCCGGGCATTTATGAACACGTCGCGCAAGAAAAGCCCTCTCGAGTATGACGAGGACGAGCTAATTTACATTTGCAGACGCAGCCCTGAATTTTCCATGCATAAAACATCCTTCGATGCAGATGTGAAATCGTATAGTGTATGAATATGTGTATGTCCAGTCGTAAGAAAAAGAAGAAGAAGAAGAAGAAGAGTCAAGAATAACGACGCAAGAATAAGCGTTTCGCGTCTAATGAAATTTCAAACGGAAGTATAATTATTATTGTGAAATGACGTTTCCTAATAAAAATCTTGACAATTTTTCATTCATTCGGCTTCCAGACACATTTCGACCGGAGTAATAAAGGATTTTATGCACATAGCTGCGAGTCTTATAAGCGTAAGGTCGAGCATAAAGAAGCCTAATGAAGAAAGGTACGCTTGTACGCGTCTTGTGGTGGATATCGTCGGGGATCGATTTCCTGGAAGGCCATCGGGCTGACGAGGCAACGATCGCAGAATGAGAATTCGATCGTTAGGATTTAATTGCTTTGCAAGTGTTACTTTCGATTCACGAGCCATTGGAGTCGAAAGCATTAGGCTGCTAGTTACACCTTTTTTAATTGAACAGGCTGTCCTACAGAACAGAATTCCTGAGGTTGCGCACTATCAAAGAAATTTATGATGCAATCTCTAATGTAAGACGAACTTGTTTATAAAGTTTTAAAATAAGTTTTCCATTTTTATTTATTTTTTATTAATTTCTATAAATTTGTTTAATGTTAAAATGCTATATTTTATATTTCCAAATAAATAGTATATAAAAAAATATGTTTTGGTTAAATAGTTTTACCACCTAAAGTAATTAAAAAACTAACCGTGGAAAATGTAAAGCTTCCGGTTTGGCAAAACGTACCGCATTCCTGATTACGGTCCGTCTCAACAAGCTTCCGTACGGCTTCTAATGTGGATCGATGATACCTTCGATGAACTCATTTTAATTTCGTGCGAAAGGAACCTGGAAATTCCAAAGGATCGCATGAAAAGTATATTGAAAAATATTCGAAGCACTTTTTTAATATCCGATTAAATTTTTTTTCCTTTTTCGTAGCTTTCTACGGCAAATTTTATTTTATTATGTGACAATAAAATGAAAACGAGTACGAAATACCTTTTTTTATCTTTCATAACAATTATACATAATGAACTCGGCCTAACTTTTGACAGAGTGATATATTTTCCTCTGAAGTCGTTTTCAAATACACCAACGTTTACCCTCAAATCCATTGACAAATGCGTTTAAGCAGCATTAATACAACCCTGAATATTTTGGTGTTCCATTTCCAGTCGCCACCCTTATCTCTTCCGAGCCTCTTCCCAAGAAAAAGGAAAATACTAACACTCTCTAATCTATTTGTACTTGACTGTCCAAACGACTGTCATTAGTCCTTCGACGCCGTAACGAATGAGGATGAAAAAATGTCCCCTTAAAAATTTTCCCTCGACTAACCAAAACGCTGGTGTAGAATGACGAGCTCAGGTTTTCAAATTTTACCTCTAATATTTTTTCATTTTACACTTTAGGCTTGTATAATATATTTATACTAAAATTATGTCATTTTTTACGTAATCATTTTTATAAAGTTTACTGAAAATGTAATTTATACTTCTGCGTATGTTTAGCAGCATAATTTTATTCTTTTAAAAAGTACTTCGTTCGAGATAAATTTTGAGATAGATTTTTATTTTTTTATTGATAAATCGTTTACAAGAGCCTATTTATCTTCATTTTCTCTTTATTTTTCTTAATTAAATAAAGTAAATTATACTTTTTAAATTACTGCTGCATTTTTTTTCACGCATATTATATGCTGAGCAGACATTTAAAATTGCAAAATACATTTACAAGCAACTTAAGTAACATTCAGAAACAACTGTTTTTATATGACATAAATACATAAATGCATTGGTCTTACCCGTATTCAATAATGCATAAAATTACGTTCCGAAAATAAATCACCGTGACCGGCAAAAAAACTCGTGCATTCACAAGCACTTTACGGCAAAAAATCCACCGAGCAGTCCATCGATCAACGCCGAAAAAATTCGAGCCACTGATGGTAAAACAATTTTCCTGCCCGACGCAAACTGCCCGAATTTCCATCGACGCATAATTGCAGTTTCGCCAGCCGGAGACTTTCATGAAGCCAGTGCACTGGCTGGCGACGACGCTGCGTTATTTCCTTATGTTATTGTAGCGGCTGTCAAATCTCAACAGGCGGCGCATTCCCGAGTCCGTTTTTGAAACTCGATACACTTTCACGGCGCCGTGAGCAACCAGAGAGAGGTATGCACCAATGCCTTAATTAGCTTATTGTTAGAGGGCGATCGATAAGGGATACTTTTTTCTGCGCGCTGAGCATTTTTCTTTATGGGTTTATTGTGGCTTAAGTGAAGGAGTCGGTTTTGTTTCTGCATTGTTTCTTTCGAGCATTGAGTTTCAGTTGAATTTATAAGTTTAGGTCGATCAGCGCAGCATATTAGTGTTATTTGAGTGAGGTAGGATGCATTATTCTTAAAATCCGATTGCAATAATGGAAGCTTTTCAATGACAGAAATAGAAAGGTACACTATTATTACTTAAATTTACAAATTCTTTATTGGTTTTGTAGGAAATGGACTACTGAATAATTTAAGTAAAAGTAATTCCTTTATTAATTTCTTTATTTTATGGCACGGTCTTTTAAGTACGTTTGCTCTTTGGAACTTGACAAAGAGGCTGACTGATCAAAGATTCTAATCCTAAAACATAATAATAAACGGGGCTAACACAGCACAAAGCCGATTATTATTCGTTCGTTTCTCTAAACACAGTAACGCTAGATATTTTAAACTCTAGAAGCAATAATAACTAAAATAAAGATACTATAAATAATGTCGATTAAATTTTGGTAAATTCAACCTTCTTTAGTAATTTTATTTAAGATAAAAAGTATAACGGCACTATGTATTTTAATTAAAGTCGACAGAAAAAAATTTTCTAAAACATTTTACACATCGTGCAAATCATACGATACGAAAGTATAAACTCATTAATCTGAAAAAAAATGTATAATCTTTTCCAAGAGTTTCGCATTAACGACCTTACACTTTTCGTTCAAATCTCAAAATCATTATAAACTCGGGCAAAAAAAATGCCTGGCATCCAAGCTAAAGAATTGCTCCGAAAACGTCACTCATCTCATTCGCTAATATCCTCAACCGCCCAACATCCCCGTGACGATCAGTATCTCAGCATGCTCCTCTTCCTCGAGGAGGCTGCACGCGTAATATGGGTACCTGCAGGCCGCTCAATTCCAGAAACGAACCAAGAATCCGAGAGGGTCGAGCCCCTGCTGCTGCCTGCGTTTCAGACGTGACCGCGCTAATCACCGCCTGCTTAGTCAACCCATTTTTCGGCAATTTTCTTGCCGGATGTCCTTAATTAGATTATGAGGATTTGGCGGAAGATTTTGTCTCTTAGATATACCTAGGTAGTTAATGCATACAAACTTTTATGTCTCTGTTTTGATAAATATGTGTTCTTTGTAGAGATGACACTGTTAGTACTTGTGCAATGAAAAACTTGAACGTCTTTACGTAATTAATTTCATAAATTTTTGCCAGTTTCTTCAAACCATAATTTCTATAACCAAAGTAGTAATTTAATCATGATAGTATCTTGTATAAGAACGTAAACTTTACAGATAATACAAAAAATTGAATATTTATTGTATACTTTTACAAAATAAGAATCAAAACCTCAAAGAAATATTATAATTGTAAATAAATTAGTATATATAGTAATAACGCGTTACGCGTCAAAAATTAATTTTGCAGCCCTCATAAAAAAAGATTTAATGAATCAAAAGTGATTTCAAAGATTTCGTCAAAAGCACTTCTCTTTCACAAAGTCGTAAAGTATTTGAAAGGCAAAGATTCACGAAAATGATTCATCCATCAGCGTTACTCCTCCTTTCCGTAAAAAAGGTTTCGTAAAAGCAGGTACCATCATCTTCTGCCCTTCGGTTTACCGTTCGATTGAGAAAAGAGCTCTATCTCCTCTCGCCCTTGACAAACCAAGGCGGGGTCAATATTACACGTCGTAATTTTTCATGCTCATTTCGAGCATACGTGTAACGTATAGCTTTTAAAAACCGCTAAAATCGACGGATGCGAGCAGAGAGTGGAATTAAGGAAAAACCTAAGCGTGATACTTGCGTTTTAATAAGTTGCTGATAAATTTTTGATAAAAGGAATGTTAAATTTATTCATCTAATGATCCATAATTCCCTTGTCTTCTCACCATTGTAACCTCAGGATTGCTCCATTTTTAATAGACCCCATTATGCCTAAAGCAATTCCCTCGAAAAGCAAACGATTTCCACGGGCTTGAAAAAAGCGGAGCTGAAGAGAAAAATCTTGCCTCCTTGGAAGAGAGTTGCAGCTGCTCGTAGGTAGAGGCTATAGAGTTCGAGGGGGCGAAGCAGTCCCACGTGCATGCGCGCAACAGGTCTTCGCGTCTGACAGGGTACATAAAGCCACAGGTGCCCCCTTTTTTCATGCCTAGCCGCTCTTTCCACCAGGCCAAAGCCCTGTACAGCCGATGAGAAAAACTGTGGCAAGTAAAATTTGTGGCTACTGCTGTGCTTCTCTATTGAAGGGCTTTACCACAATGCGATACAGAGGCTTTAATTTCGGAAAAAATATTATGGAATTTAAAGCATTATTTTTCCTGCATTATGCGAATTGAATATGTAAATGTGAAGTTCATATTTTAAAAACTGTGGTGAGAATTCGTTTTAGACTAACAAAATAACCATTATGAATTCAAAATATAATTTTCAAAGATATTCAAAAAAATGTCGAACCTTTAAATAAAGCCACCTCCATGACACTTCTCTGTACAAACATAATTATGTCAACGGTGGCAGTAAAACAGAGCCCTAAAAAATTAATTTAAATCTTCCAGAAAAAACCATTTCTCGCTCGACTGAATTACCAAATGGACTGTACAACTAATAGAATCTTGAGCTCTATATACACGAAAGCGGAGGGTGGAGACGACGTGGGCTAAATATAGAGGAGCACTGCACCGAGAGACCAAAGAGGCAGAGGGACGGAGAATAGTCGCTCGTTCATGCAGGAGAGGAGGTGAAACGCCCCGCCACGTAAAAGCGGGAGTCGAAATAATATCGCTTTTGCAAAGGAGAAAGGGGGGAGAGAATCTGCTGCTCAGAAGCGCGACAACCGTGTAATTTGTCGATCGGCGCGATTTTCATTTAAGCTGCCGGAAACGACGACGATTTTACTGCTGATTGCCCTGGACTGAATACCTCAATACCCGTTTTCGTGAAATTGAGAGAGTTGACAGGGCCTCTTTATCGTGACGACTTTTAAGTATAATTGCACTGGCTGCCTGGCTTTAAGCATTCATTTTTTAGTATTAGTAAAATCTAACATTTCATTTTCTAAAATTATATATGTAATATACATAAGATGTCGCTGTTGTTATGCATATACTATGTATACTCTATGAATGTCCATTCCTGGGGAAACATACATATATACAATAATTATGTATATTCGATCTATACAATTTTTTTTACATGGGGATTTTCATCAAAATTGGTAAATACTTTTAATTTATTCCTCCTTATATTTTTTTTCGAATCTTCGTTTCTCATAAAAAAACCGTCATAACAGTTACAAAAGAGCGGAGTCGAAAAAGGGTTTTAATTTCCGAAAAGAGGGATGATTTTCGGTCGCGTGCTGTTTTGCAGACGGCGCTTGGCGAAATTGAGTCAGCGCTCGAAACCGTCGACAATGGGCAATAACGGTAATGAGGGTGATTACCCGAGGCGCTTCATGAAGCACTCTCGTCCTACGCGCGATTCAGCTCGAGCGGCCACGGAATTGCGAGTTTCGCAGCCGATTGCAATAATTTTCTGCAGTCCAAAGGGAGCGGATTTTTTCGACCGGCGCGTAGTTGCTAAGTTCCCAGGTGGAATGCAGCGAGGCTATTGTCATGTGTAATGCAAATTTGTACTCATATGAATGCTGTTTATTGGCTCATTTAGGATTCAGATCGCAGTGTCGCAATATCCATTATTCAGAAATGAGTTACATAAATTATCGAGAACTCTATATTAAAATCACTAATTAACCAAGTTATATGATTATTAAAAAAAAAATTATTTATAGACACTTGATAATTTGAATTTTGATTTATAATTACAAAATTTTTAATACAAATTGGTGCACGTTAATATTAATCATATTAGACTAATAAGAGCGACGAAATTCAAAATGATTTATATCTGGATAGCTGGATAGAATATGGATTGTGATTGATGGATAAATGAATATTAAGGGGGTTATATACCGAAAAAATTTCAAAAAATTAATTTGTTTATATTTGATTTTTTGATTCTATACTTTATCCAAAACTTAGAAAAAAATTTTCAGGCACAAATTTAAAAAATTTTAAAAGTTACGGCTTAAAATATTAAAATTAAGATTTGCTAAATAAATCACTGTAAAAATAGTTTAATTATGATTTTAACATTATCAAACATTTTTCTATCGTGCTTTAGTAATTTTGGTTAATTTGATAAAGGAATTTCAATTTTAAAATTTTGAATTCAGCGTGCTCATCGCGCTTCAGTCGTGTCGCCACAGTCGTCGCAGGCTGTACGTTTTGTCAGCCGATCGCTTTTTAGTCCTAATGTTTTGCCTCAAGTGTGCGCTGAGGTTAACTGTATTGTTTATTCTTTGAAGCAAAGCAAAGCAAAGCAAATCATTCAAAGAAACTATTCCTGGACACAATGCTACTATTTCAACGCAGGTAAATTTTAAAGTTATCATTCCATTATCATTTCAAGCTGTCAAGCTAAACAGAACTTTTATTTTTCTGTTTCAGGTCATCTCTTTAACCATCATTCGACTTTATTTTCGAGCTTGTTTGATAGTGTTGTGCTTTAAACATTTATTATAAAAGTGTAATTTTGAAGTGCCATTACAGATTTGCACTTTTCAGTAGTATGGCAGCGTTACATCATGTCACAGACATTATGCTGCTTTAAACATCATACATCTGGAGTATAACCATCTTCAATTTATTGAAGAAGAAATAGTTATACAGTGATCCTGATATTTTACTAATGCTGCGTGCTATCAATAATAATGTTCGACAAAAAAGTGCCTCGATTGTCTACAGAAGATTCCAGTGATCTTTTCTATCTAACATTGGAGTGCGAGAAGAACATCTTTAATCAGCTTTAACCATTCAATAAAAGTGGTAATTATAGTCTAAGAAATTTGTGCTGTGCCAAGCGTTAAGTTTTCAGAAGAAAATAACAAGTTCTTTTATTATTGTTTTCTGAAAACTTTGGTTTTTTGGAGTTTGGCGTCGACTTCTGTTTGAACCGTTCCACGGATTGACATGAAACAGGGCTTAAAATCTTTGTTTTTTATGTCATTTAGGTCCAAAGTTCTGAAATAGTGGAATTTTTTTGATTTAGTATTTTTAAACCAAGGCATAAAAAACAAAAATTTTAAGCCCTGTTTCATGCCAATCCATCCAATCGTTCAAACTAGAGTTGACGCCAAAGGAAAAAATTTGAGATTGCAATATTTCTGAATCAAATGGGTCTACAGGCTTCTGTCTGGACTCATTTGATTCAGAATGAGCTATACTTTTATTATGTAAGTAGTTTGAACTATTATTCAATTAAATTTTTATTTTACAGGCCATTTAAAACCAGTTGATTGATGGTTATGTAACTCCCTTAATAGAGTTTAATAATAATCACATAAATATTAATCGGTTTTCTGTTTCGTAGTTTAGAAATGACAATTCATCATATTTGTAACTTTCTAATCGTTCAAAAAGTAAAATCATTCTCTAAGCCAAATCTAAATTATAACGTTAAATCAAGAACCAAACACTTTCCTATATTAAAATGAATTTTTAAAAATCTAATTTATTTTTTCACAATAGTAATATTGCCATTGATACTTTTATTTGATTATGATATATATATATATATCTTACTATATTATATAGTTGTAAGCGTTATGCTTGTCGTTCAGCCCCCCCCCTCCCCCCCCCTCCGTTCCCCCCAGGCCCCCCCTCAAAATAAGGAAAAAAGTCG
>JAWWEO010016735.1:0-23979 GCA_035582975.1 Ormyrus labotus
GTATATAGTTTCAAAATGTATTTCAGCCAGAGCAGAAGCTTCTATTTTATAATCCCTTTCTAAGCCTGAATTGTTTCCAAAAAATTAAGTTTTGTGACCACTGTGCGACAGGGAGCCGGCCCCCTGGTGAGTCGTATTATTGAAATGCTTCACTGCGGTACGCCAGGAAAGGATAAAGTACGATTTAAAACGAAGAGGAAAAGAGCTATAAGCTGATCCAATAAGAAGGAAAGTTTGGATAATTCGCATCACTTTTTATTTAATCGTTTTAGATCGCTGGAATGACACCGTATGGCATTATGATCTAACTTGTACGTATCCGTCTTTGTTTGGATACTTCTGAGGGGGCAGAACATATTTATATTGGAAAAACCATTTTTGTGAAAATCCCATGTCTCCTCTAAAGAATCAGTCTAAACATTATCACCTGGTAGTCTTTTTTTTTTTTTTTTTTTTTTTGGGAGGAGGGAGGAAATGATTAATATTGTGTGCGACTCTCTGGCACGGAAGGTGCCGGCCTACCCACTAAAACCTCACCCCCTTGATGCGTGCTCGCCGACTGCGCCCCGCAGTTATAACTGCAGACCAGAGTCGGCGCGAATGCAACAACGGGACCTCCTCCCCCTGGCTCTATACCCCGCCCCGGAATCCGCCGTTAGGCATTACTTCGGGGAGGGGACCAAGGTGATTGCCATCGGGGATTCTACTTGCTTCAAAAAAAAAAATCACCTGCTTACCTTAGGGGAGGTACGCCTTCTTCCGCCTGAGGATATCCTCGGCAAAGTTGGCGACCTTCCCCCAATTCTCCTCGCTAGAGAGCATATGGAGGACGTGGTGGGCATCCTCTTTGGCACAGTATGAGCAACTGGGATCCGCCAGTTTACCCATTCGGTGCAGGTACGCGCAGTAAGCGCCCGTGGCCAGTCAGCATCTGGGTGAGGTAATAGTTGACCTCCCCATGCTGTCGACCGATCCACGGGGCCACCTGGCTGATTAGCCTGGCGGTCTACCTTCCGCGCGTATCCTGCTCCCACCGGTCCTGCCAGCAGGCTAAGAATCGTTCCGTGGCCCGCTTTTTGACTTCGGCTTGGCTAAGAGTCCCCTTCATCTGGTGGACGAACCTCCGCTCTTGGGCCAGGAGATCGGCCGGGATTACCCCAGCGATCACCAAAGAGGCCGCCTCCGAGACCGCATCTCCTTTGTACCGCCGCCATGCGCTTTCAATACATTTCGCATCACAGCGCGTCGGCCCAGACTTCAGCACCGTAAAGCATCATGGACTCGGCCGCACACAGTAGCAGCTGCCTGATGCAGGGCCGTAGCCCGCCCACATTTACCATTACCCTGCAGAGGGAAGCCACCACCACGGCAGCCTTGTCCGCGGACCTCCGAATTTGATCCCAGAAGGTGAGCCTCGTATCTCCGTAAGATCTCGTCATAGAATATATTCCATAGATCGGGTCCCAGGATGGAGCCTTGGACCGCTACAGACGTTAGCTCTTTT
Source organism: Ormyrus labotus (assembly GCA_035582975.1). Classification (NCBI taxonomy): domain Eukaryota; kingdom Metazoa; phylum Arthropoda; class Insecta; order Hymenoptera; family Ormyridae; genus Ormyrus; species Ormyrus labotus. The sequence goes on from JAWWEO010016735.1 coordinate 1,505, forward strand.
CGCTTGGAGCCCTCCACCGTGTCGTACAGAATAAAGCGGTCCTTCAGATAATCTCCGATAATTCGGAGTAGGTACCTGGGTAACTTGAAGTCCCGCTCTAATGCCCCCAGCACGGCTGACCACCTGACCGAGTTGAAGGCATTTTTGACATCTAGTGCCACCAGGAGACATATCGGTCGGGAGAAATGATTTCCCCTTTTCGTGCTCCTGGCCGTCTCCACTACCTCGTGGATAGCGTCAATGGTGGACCTCCCTCTCCGAAAGCCAAACTGCCTCTCGGAAAGGTCGCCGGATGTTGTTAGCGCTGCTTGAAGGCGGGATCTCGCCAGCTTCTCCAGGAGTTTCCCGGCGGTGTTTAGCATAGACAGGGGTCTATACGACGACGGAGGATTTAATGGGCCTTTGCCCTTGCTTATCAGCGTAAGTCTCGCCTCCTTCCAACGGGAATGGAATATTCCCTCTCCCCTCTTCGCCATCAGATACTCGGCAATCTTAAGAGCAGCGTCGCGGTCACGCCTCTGAGCCCTTTGGGTTACTCGGCGTAGCCGCAGGCATCTCTGTCGCAGCTCCACGATCTCGTTCGTCCACCAGTAGGCAGGTCGTCTGGCGCTTGTCGCCGACTTCCTCGGTATCGCTTCCTTGCAGGCTTGGCGGATTAGGCGCATGGTAGCATCCGTCACCGCTTCGGCCCGCTCGGAAAGCGTTCCGATCCTTGGTATTCTCACCAGGGTTCGCTGGCCGCGTTCTAGCGCCTGGGAGAGCTTCTCGTGATCCACCCTCATGACGACCCATCTGGCCGGGCGGCGGTCCGTCGCCGCCCTGGCCGGCACTACATCACGAACGCGGAACGTGATGTATTGATGATCGCTGGCTGTGTAGTCCTCGATCACCCGCCAGTCCCGCATATGTGCGACCAGACATTCCGTCGTGAAGGATATATCGGGAATGGTCTCCCTGTAGCCAGGCCCCCTGAAGGTTGACTTGGAGCCGGTGTTAAGTATCACCAGTCCCAGTCTGGCTGCCATGTCCATGACACGACTCCCCCTGGAGCCCGGCTGGGATTCCCCCCATTCGGGAGCTGTACTGTTAAAACCCCCGGCTACTATCAGCTCACCCTCCATTTCTCTGGCCGCATCCACGAGAGCATCCAATTTACGTTGGAAGCCCTCGATGCCCTCGTTCGGAGTGAGGTAACAACTGACGAAATTTACACCGTCGCCCCTCACCCAAACGTAACCGCGACCAGATCCATGGCACGCCACCCGAAAGCGACATCAGTTAAATACCCAAATCGCCGCGGTACCGAGATCGTCGCGATACCACACAGTTTATTGCTTAATTATTTGTTTATTAATAATGCTTTCCCCCGGGTTGCGTGGTTGAGGGGTTTACAGTTCATTGTTTAATTTGTTGTTTATTATTAATTAATAATTTCCCCGGGTTACGTGGTTGAGGGGTGTACAGTGTATACGTTTAATTATTCGTTTATTAATAATACTTTCCTCGGGTTACGTGGTTGAGGGGTCTACTGTTTATCGTTTATTTACTTGTTTATTAACCATGTTTATCCCCCGAGTTACGTGGTGGCGAAATATACAGTGTATTTGTTTAAAATATCTTTTATTATTAGTTAATAATTTCCCCGGGTTTCGTGGTTAAGGGGTGCACAGTTTATTGACTAATTTATTGTTTATTATCAATCAATACTTTTCCTCGTTTATTTCCGTGTTTATTATTAATGCTTTGCCTGGGTTACGTTGTTGAGACGTATACAGTTTATTGTTTAATTATTTGTTTATTATTAATACTCTCCCCCGGGTTAGGTGGTTGAAGGGTGCACAGTTTATTGTTTAATTATTGGTTTATTATTAATGCTTTCCTCTGGATTACGTGGGCGAGGCTTGTACAGCTTATTGTTTAATTATTTGTTTATTATTAATGCTCTCTCCCGGGTTACGTGGTTGGGGAGTGCACAATTTAATGTTTAATTATTTTTTTAAGCATTTGGTTCGCATTTTTCAAGCTAAATCAAAAGGTTTTGATTTTGGGGCCTATCTCATTTGAAAGTAGACACCGAGCCAAAGATTTTGAGCCCTATTTTATCTGTTTTGGATAATTAGAATCGTTGTTATAGCCATGCTCCGCTCGCGCAAGCCTTTCGCTGGCGGACACATAGTCCAGTCGAAATAGCTTTTTTTGGCACATTTTGACATATGGCATTTTTTTCTTTTTGGAATCGCTTTCTTAGAGTGCCCCCAATATGGGACCAACAAGGCAAAGTCTCAACTCTGGTAGCAAGTATTGTTAAATTGCAAAAATAAGGCATTTTTTTTTTTTTTTTACAGCGTCTCTCTGAAGGGAGATGGACAAAAATGGTCAAAGTCCGAGTTGTAGATAAATAAATTATCTACAAAATAAGCCCAACTAGATGTCGCTAAGTTAAATAGTTAATGTGCAATAAGCCGCCAAAACGTTAATAGTGTGTTTTTTTGAAGTGCTAATATCTCGGAAACAAATTAACTCAGAAGTTTGAAATTTCATGAATTAAGTCCTTATATAAGTACAGCATTATGTGCGAAGTTTCAGCGCAATCGAAATATAATTTTTAATCTTATTAAGTTTTAGATATTTTTTTTTCGTTAATTGCCAATTCCGCCGTTTCTAGAAAACAAGCCTGAGCCTGGGCATATTGCGTGAGGTGGTAGGGAAACTATTCAATTTTCAAAATCTGATCGAAAATTTCCCCAATTTTATTAGGGGTGGTTTGGTAGAGTTTTCTTCACGCCTCCCTACTTTTGGCGCACGTGTAAAACTTAATAACTCGCTCAATTTTTATTTTTAAATGACCGACCGGATGCAATGAAAAGATTTTTCGAAAACGAAGCTTTTAAGCCAAATTAGAGCATGATCCGATTATTAGAACTAAAACTAATTAACTAAATGTGAAAAAATCGATAACTCCGAACGTAATAAAGATTAAGAGCAAAAATTGCGCATTTGTTATCTTGAAACTATAGAAAAATCTTTTGTAAACTATGACATTGAAATTTGCAATACATTTTGCAAAAAGAATTATGCGCGTCTTAGCGGCGGATACAACGGGCGCACGCCAGCCAGGTCCCTCGATTCGGAAGCGGTCGGCGCGCTTCGGGTCTTTCTCTCTCTCGCTCGGGACGCTTTCTCCCTCGCTCCGCGCCTTTAGATACTTTTATGCAACAGCTGACTGCTACTCGCTACTCGCTGTCTGCTAAATTCAAATGCGCGCAGCTATTTTTTTTTTTTTTTTCGTCGTTTTTACGTCGTTTTTACTAATAAATTCATCATTTGACACTATTGCCAGTAGTTGTTTTATTTATCCAAAACATAAATAAAATTACTGCTCTCAAGAACAATTCCTTTTATTTACGGCGCGGCTCAAAATTTTTCAACGGTCATTAAAGAATTTCACTAGACCTTTTTGAACGAAAAAATGAAAGTCGACAGAGAAGTCTTAATTGCCAAAACGTGCTTTTTCAGTTATTTGATAGCTCGACTTATGTTTTACCGCTAAAATGCAATACTTTCTTATTGCAAATCGGAAATTTAAAGTAGCATTTCTTTTAGCAAATAAGTAGCTCTTTAAATAAAAATAAAATCTACGATATCATCTGCACAATATTTCTAATTTCGAACGGAACTAAATTATTATGAGAAAAAGCCTTAATTATTCGGAAGAGTCTGTGCATGCAATCAGACATTATCTATGGTTTGGTGAGCCAATAATTATGCTAGAAATAGTTATATCCATTCGTGTGAAAGATTTTTGTACATTTCTGAATTGGTTAATTTTTGTTATAAAATAAGGGGATTCAGATTCATTTTGACGGCATGCCGTCACTCGCGTTTCCTTAGAGATCGATCGGACAATTGGGGTAATGTAAATTGATTTAATTGATACATTTAAAATAAATTTTAAAAACAATATTTTCCTACTACGATCCATATTATACCAAGATTGATAATGTTTTTTTAGTTTAATTATTAAATGGTCAATGTGTTTATTTTTATTTGTCAGTATGTTTAAAAAGGGATTAATTAAATGAACTAAGAACAATGTTCATCGACTTCTAAACATGACTTTATTACATGTAAAAACGTGTGTAGTCTGCATGATTTCTTTTTCTGGTACGTAGGAAAACAATTTGGTGGGTGGGAAATTTGGTCTGAAGATGAATCTCGACGTGAGACAACTTATGTTTTGAATAAATGTCTTTAATATTCAAAACCTTATTCTTCGTCCGTAAACATTTTTTTTTTTTATAAGGGTTAATTGTAAAAATCGGGCTTCAAATGTGCTAACGTAGTTTGAACTATGCGAATGTTATTTTTTTTCCTTGTGGATTAAAAGAATTTTTTTATGCTGAACTGCTTGTCAATAATTTGACACTGTTACTGTAAATAGCCCCGAAAAACCTTTGATTGTTCAAATTTATTTCTAACATTGTTACTTAAAAACATTTGAAAAAAGATTTAATGTATTGCACGCACAGACTCTTCCGAATAATTAGGGCTTTTTCTAATAATTATTTAGTTTCGTTCGAAATTAAAAATATTGTCCAGATGATATCGTAGACTTTATTTTTGTTTAAAGAGCTACGTTTTTGCTAAAGGACCGCTACTTTAAATTTCCGATTTGCAATAAGAAAGTATTGCGTTTTAGCGGTAAAACATAAGTCAAGTTATCAAAACGCAATTTTCCCATGTGAAAAAGCACGTTTTGGCAATTAAGACTTCTCTGTCGACTTTCATTTTTTCGCTCAAAAAGGTCTGGCGAAATTCTTTAATAACCGTTGAAAAATTTTGAGTCGGGTGTTCTTGAGAGCAGTAATTTTATTTATGTTTTATTGATATTTCTACTATTCTTTTCTAAGCAATCGGGTACTTCTTTTCTAAAAATATCAAAATTGTTTCATATTCTTTAAGTACAGTTTTTTAAGTGAGTTAAAATGACTTAATAATTGATCCGTAAACAAAAGTAAATTGTGATATTTTTAGCACGTTGTAAATAAAGGCTTCTCTTTATTTAGCAACATTAATATCACATAAAATGTTTTAAAGATTTTTAAAACTTCGCTGGCATTGTTTATTCGAAAGTGTACGAATTTATTTTTTTTTTTTTTATTAAAAATAATTTCTAACTTGCTTTATTACTTAATCAGCTATTTAGTTTTAAAATGTGTAACTAAATGTAAGCTTGACGTATTATGATTCTTGCATTTAAAATTTCATTTTTAGCTGAACAAGAATTCTAGTCAATAACTTAAAATTCTTAATTGGTTAATATTTTGACGAAGCGCTGCGAAACAGCAGAATACAAGAGTGCTCGGTGCACGCGTTCGCGCTGAAGCCGCGGCGAACGAGCGTTACCCACTTTGCGCGGCTGTCCGTCAGCCTTCTCCTGTCGCCGCGCGCGTATTCGTCGAATCGTCCAATTTTCAATTGCCCATATCTCCGGATCTAGGCACCGTATAGAAAAATTAAGGATGGACGTATATCTTAAATTTTCCTGCTCTATCCATGGGTACCGAGCTTTATAACTTTTTTAGTAGCACCCTGTATAAAATAAAATATTTTACTTTAAAAATTAAAATAATAATCATTAAATACGAATCAAACAAAAAAAAGTAATAAAAACAATTATCATAAAGTCAAGTATTATTGACCTTTAAAACTCATCGTAATTTTTTCATACGAATTAGCTTACTAATAATATTAACCAAATTACAATATAGAAAAACTTTGTAATTTGGCAAATTAAACAAAAAAAAAAGTATTGAAATCAATATATGAATATAGTCAAGTATATAAGTATCAAAAGTGTAATACGTTTTGGTTTTTTATTACCATATTTAACATTTAACAATCAATTTTCATGAAAATATTTCAATATATATTATTTTAATCTTGAAACAGTATTTCACGCTATAAGTGTACAAAGGAGCTGTAGCTGTAACTGTAGTTTTTCTAAACATGTAAAGTTCCATTTATTTACTTTGCAAACCCTTCTAAAACGGCGGGAATATGGTACTCTGAGTATTGAAATGAGAGCTCAAAATCGAACTTTGCGCACACTTTTTAGAAAAATAACTTTGCAGATACTTGCGGGCCCGTTTTCGAAAAGTTTATGGTCTATCTTCGGCGCTCGGGCGATAAACTCAACTCGTGCGGGAATCACCTACGCATACGCGTTGCATATTACTGTATTACAAGTTGCGTACACTATTTTTCTATATAGCGTGCGCAAAGTTATGTTAGTTTACTTTGCTTGCTGTTTTGATAAGTGTGGTAATACACTTTGTGCGTTGATATACGTAAGAAAAGTGAAACATTAGTCAATATCAACATAAGAGAAATTATCAACTTTTCAATTATGCACGACAGCAGACTATTCGTTCGTATATTATTCTCGCAAACCATTTTTTCCACGCGATTCACCTCTGTCGCATTAATTGCTTCCCTTGGGTATACACGTAAAGTTGCATCGTTACATTTTTGTCATGAAGAATAAAGCTTTGATTTTCTACATAGAAGAACCCTGTTGACCAAAAAACTTTTCAAAAACCGGCCCGCAAGTATCTGCAAAGTTATTTTTCTAAACAGTGTGCTCAAAGTTCGATTTTGAGCACTCAATGCTCAGAGTACCGTATTCCCTCCGTTTAGAAGGGTTTGCAAAGTAAATAAATGGAACTTTGCATGTTTAGAAAAAATATAGTTACAGCTACAGCTCCTTTGTTCACTTATAGCATGAAATACTGTTTCAAGATTAAAATAATATATATTGAAATATTTTCATGAAAATTGATTGTTAAATGTTAAATATGGTAATAAAAAACCAAAACGTATTACACTTTTGATACTTATATACTTGACTATATTCATATATTGATTTCAATACTTTTTTTTTGTTTAGTTTGCCAAATTACAAAGTTTTTCTATATTCTAATTTGGTTAATATTATTAGTAAGTTAATTCGTATGAAAAAATTACGATCAGTTTTAAAGGTCAATAATACTTGACTTTATGATAATTGTTTTTATTACTTTCTTTTGTTTGATTCGTATTTAATGATTATTATTTTAATTTTTAAAGTACAATATTTTATTTGATATATAGACCTTTGCTCACAGAAAATCATGGAAAATATATTTGTTTTTGTGACAAATTGTAAAAGACCTCTTAGGACATATTATTGGCAAACAAACCCCTACTTGCCAAAGTTTATGCTTTTGTAAACAAGTAAGTTAGAGGCTAGAGATTTCACCTGTTTTTAAGAGAATTATTATTTTTATAGTGATTTAATTAAAAAATAAAATAAAATGCAGATATAAAATGATTTTATTTTTGAAACATTCAGTGCAGAAATTCACGTTTACAAAATCACATATTTTATTTTTTATATAAAAAATATCAAAATTTGAGGACTATTTTAATACCTATTAAAAATAAAAAATATTGTAAGCATCATATTTATAATTCAAGATCACTATTAAATTAACATAAAAAATGATATTATTATGTTTTAAAATAAATCATTCAAACATTTTTGTATACCTATATCATGCTCATACACGATTTCTGTGTGCACTAACATATTATGTATTCGTTTTTTAAATAAAATAAGAACAGAAACAAAAAATAATCGAGAAACAACTAAAAGTTAGAATAAAAATTTGATAAAAATTTAATATTCTACGTTGACTATTTGAACTTTTCTTTTTAAGTATTTAATAAATTATATTACGCAATATATGGTCGATGAGCACGAAATCGAAAAAAAATTTCTATAGACGATGTCTAGGTGTCCAGAAACACCGTTAGGACGATGAGACATCGTTTACAAGCCGATCCAACTTGGGCACCGTCGATACTCCGAAAATCGGAAGGTGTCCAGGAACACCGTCAGGACTACGAGACATGGTCTACAAAGCGACGCTTTGGGGTACAGTGGATGCGCCGAAAATTGAAAAATGTTCCTATAGGCGATGTCTAGGTATCCAGAAACACTGTCAGGACGACGAGACATCGTCGACAAAGCCACCCTTCTAACATACAATCTATGCGCCGAAAATCGAAAAATGTTCCTATAGGCGATGTCTAGGTGCCCAGGACACCGTCAGGACGATGAGACATCGTTTACAAAGCCATCCATCTAACATACAATCGATGCGCCGAAAATAGAAAGGAGTTCCTGTAGGCGATGTCTAGGTGCCCAGGAACACCGCCAGGACGACGAGACATCATCTACAAAGCCACCCATCTGACGTACAATTGATGCGCCGAAAATCGAACAATGTTCCTATAGGCGATGTCTAGGTGTCCAGGACACCGTCAGGACGATGAGACATCGTCTACAAGGTGACCCAGGAAAATTGTGGAAGAGAAAGGAAGGAAGAATTTTTCGATTTCCTTGAAAAGATAATATTCATTTTGGAATACTACAATGTTTAAATAATAAATTATTTTTTTAATTAATATAAAAAGAATAATTTATATTTCTCAGAAATATAAATTATAAATTATATTCGACTTGCGACACACATACACCATTTATCACTCGAGAGCGTGAGCTTCTCTCTCCGAACTCTCCGAAATATAACGTGAAGTTATCGGTATGTTACCGGTGGGAAGAACCATGACTCATCGGTCTGAAAAAAGCGAAATGGAAAAATTTTAGAAGCGGAAATCGACGGACTAACCTATCGATCTTAAAATATTTTAGTTAATAAGGCAATCTTTTGAATTGAAATTTTATGATTTTCTGATGCTATGAAAAAAATTAGACTTATTAATCTAGAATTATATAATAATTATTGATGATTCAAAGTATAATAAGAGTTTGAATTTTTGACAGAGGTCTATTAAGCTGTACCAGCCACTCAATCCCAATCGAAAAAATCCACCGTCATAATTTTGAAATAATTTCTAACTAATATATTACCGCAATAAAAAATTTATTACCGCATCCGTCTGTTAAAAAACGGAGGGCGGTGTAGGTTAAAATTTAGTTAAGCATGATAGCGTCAGATTAGATGTACGTTTTACCGATGCTTTGATGAGCACGGTGAACTGTATCGTGTACGCAGAGTACGATAATATCTTGGAAATTGACGCTTCGCGACAAGTCATCGTCGACTTTAGTGGGTAGATCAGATGGCGCTGCCGCTTTACGCGGATGGGCGATCCCGCGGTTACTTGTACGGCGTTAGTCTGCTGCGAGTCTTGCTAGTCTTCACAAGTTTTAAAACACGATAGAGTTAATTGTAGATATTCAGTGTTTCAAAGGACTCAATTTTAGTTCGGTACAAAAGGAGGTTGCAGTAGTTGCGGTTAATGGTGATTTTAATGGCCATTGGATATTAGCCGCGTCTACACCCATCGATTCTTTGACTGAAGACGCAAGAAGACAGAATAATTGGCTCTTTCGACATCATCACGGCGTTGACTACTTTGATGGTGAAGTGACTTTGAAAGTGCTTTACAAAACCTTGCGCGAAATCACAAAAACAGTACGAAAAATATACGTTAGAGGAAGCGTAAAACAGTTAATATTACACAAAATTGTGTCTTGCGATATAATTAATTTAGAATCCTACTTTGATTGTCCGCCTTTCGATACTTTATCATCTGATGTTTATTGTATTCATCACGCTATTAAACCGTGCTTTAAAAAATATCGTTGTGCCTTAAATAACGTGTATCGCTTAAAATCTTGGATATTTCGAAATTGTCAAAAAAAATTACGGAAATTAGTTATGGACAGCCTTCAAATTTTGAAGAATCTTTCGCAGCTCTATTTACATACTGTAAGCGTATTCCCAGCCGATCAGATACCGAGGGTGTGGACGAAACCGACGGCGTTTGTTCTAAACACTGACGATCATACGAAGCCTGGGATGCATTGGGTGGCTTTATACGTCGATAAATCTTGCAATGGCTTTTATTTCGATAGTTTTGGGTTTCCGCCTTTTATACCAGATCACATAAATCGAATGCGTAAAAATTGTAAAAAGTTTCGCTGGAATGGTGTACAGCTGCAGAGCGAATCTTTCAATGTATGCGGGCAGTATTGTATCATGTTTTTAAATTATATGGCTACTGGTTTGGGTTTCAATAAATTTCTCAGTAATTATTCTGACGACTTGTTGAAAAACGATGAAATAGTAAGACGACACGTACGATATAAAAATGCTGAGAGAAACTTAATCGGAAACGGCGGTTGCATCGTCAGATGTTTACAAACTTGCAGTTCTAAGATGTCGTTGATCTAATTTTCTTAGAAATTGAATCCCAAAGCGTCAGCACTTTCATGTCGTTCAAGCTTGATTCGACACTCATTATCTCGCACCATAACTTCTGAGAATATTTATCGCATTTGTAACGACTCGACAATTTTTCACCACCACCATTTTTCGTTCGAGAGTACATCAGTACAAGTCTGGAGCTCTCTCGAAGCAGTCGTTTCTATTCGTTTGAAGACTCAAGTCAAGTCAAGATGGCCGATCAACATCAAAGCAATAATCGACATCCGCATCAGATATTCGGCACTCTTTACAGCCTCAACAAATCTTACACGAAAAAGATTGCCGTTGGTTTGGAGTACGATAACTTAAAGGACCAACACTATACACCTGTGGTGCGACTATTGGGTGCCGATTTTGATGGAATCGGCTTTTCATACGACGAGTGGATAGAGTTTAAAAACAGTTTTGGTGATGTTTCAAATTATTTTTGTGGTTTCGCTGACGAGTTAATGGATCAAATGTTTTATGGCACTGGATGGACCTTAAAATTTACAAGGAGTCATCAAGATAAAGCTATCGAAATCGAAGAGAACAAACGACCCGCTGCACCTGGACCAATTAAGCGATATCGGCGTAACATCGTAATGAAGAAGGTTACGTTTGATTGTTTGTACGAGTACATAACGAAGTGTATCGATATACGTCTAGAACATTTAAAACTTGTAACAAGTAGCGTAAGTTGCGTTGTGAATAAAATTTTAAAATATATTGTTAATAAAAGTGGTCTTATTCACGAAGCGCAGATAACATTGTATACGCCTGATATTGTTAAAGACGTTGTAAATGTAGCTGACGATACTGTATTTACATCGATGACGAATACTGTAGAAAAACGCTTGAAAGACACGAAGGGTCAAATATAACTTCGCAAATCAGATGTTACCGATTTATTTTATCAATTTATATCGCTACATATGTAGAATATTGTAACTGCATTGAACGAATCCATATATCAATAAATAATTTTTTAATTTTACTTACTTTTATAATTTATTTACCAGTTTCCTGTTCCTAATCCTTCCTTTCACTTTTTAAAAGTTTAAAAGTATTCATTTATAACTGAAATTTTGTCGTTTTTTGATTCTTTCAAAGATTAAATTTAATATAAATTAACATTTCATAAAATCCTCGTCTATTTACGATATAAGCAATTATAAACGGGCAGTGGAGGGGGTAACCCCACCAGATACTCTGGTGATCTTGGTGGGTGTAACCCCCCGCCGAACATTTTGGCGGTCTTGATGGGAGTATCCCCCGCCGAACATTCTGGTGATCTTGGAGGGGGTATTGTTTGGGTCTCGCCAAAGTGTTGCAATAACTACTACCATGATAGGTTCCTCTAAAGTGGGTGCATTAGTTTATCGGATGTCCTGAACTATTTTCTATTTGGAGTCAGTTAGTGTGGCCAATATTTGGAATGACTGTTTAAAATATCGTGTAATAATATTATGTGGGGGTCTTTTTTAAATAAATGAAGATCACGAAAAATAACCATTCATCAATTTGTGATTTATTGAAACTCAGGTCCTCTAGCAGCGAGGTAGATTACACATTTACTATCAGTTCGCATGTACATTAATAAAGCCGCAATTCCGTTTATCGGGACAACGTTTTCGTTATGCGCGCTCGCGAATTTTTACTTAACTCGAGTCTTAGCGTTGATGCGACCTTGAATCGAGTTGCTGTTTTGTAGTCGGTTGGTCGAGCTTGTATCTCCGACGAGCTTCGGTAGCAACGGGTGTAGAAATTCGTTTCCAGGGCGACTCCAATGTGGGTCCTGCCGCTGATGGTATGTGGCCAAGTCCAAGAAAGCGACTTCTGAAGTACCTGGGAATGGACTCGTCGAGAGGAGCAAGAAAGAGCGAGACTGCTCCGGTCGGCCGTTCAAGGCACAGTGTCGATTTTTTATTTTCGGCTTTTCAAAATCGTTCGACGGGTTTCGGTTACTACCCCCCACCGCAACGCCCTCTGCCACTTTGCAACTCGCAGCGCGCGAAGCTTAAATTTCTTATATAAGACTATTATTATTAACGTAGATTTCTATTTTACAGGGCATTTAAAACCAGGTGATTGATGGGTATATAACCCCCTTAAGTACAAGCTATTAGAATATTCATGAAATATCTGAAAATGTTAATATAATAATTTTACTTTATACGAAATAATTAACCAAAGATTCCAGGAATATTCCCGGAATATTTTTATGGAATATTAAGAATTTCAATAAAACCTTCCACTAAAATATTTTTGAAACATTTATTATAAATTTCAGTAAGAATTTCATTAAACCCTTATCGAACTGTTTTTTTTAAATCTTTCGTGGGAATGTTTATGGAATGTGTCAGAAATTTTACATCAGTGCTGGATCTGAAATATTTCCTTAAATGTTACAGTAAAGATTACGTGAAATATTTTCTGAATTATTGTCTTGTAAGATTCATTCGGAATTTTTTCGGAAGGCTTAAGAAATATTATATCCCTGTCGATATGTGAAATGCTTCTGGAATATAACATAAATGTGTCATGAAATACTGCACTAGATTATTTCATGAATATTTTATAAAATATTTCATCAGATCTTACATTAATGTTTCACAAATAATTCAGTGTAATATTTCATCGTATGATTTTTGGGATACTTATAAAATATTTTGTAAATATTTCATGAATATTCCAAGTGCCATATTTCTGCGGAATCTTACGAAATATTCCACCGATTTCTTTCTGTGTGGGTTATAACTCAAATAAAAATTTTACTATCGCAAACGTGGCGTAGCGTAATGTTTAAAGCGTCTGCCAATAATGCAATAGTAGGGTGGACTCGAAAAGAAAGGGCATGGCTTGTTTTCGGACAGGAATCGAACCCGGGACTTTCCGTTTTCGCGACTAATGCTCTTCCCACTGAGCTACTGATGCTTACGCTAATATTCTTTTCGAGTCATCCTTATATCGTCACGCCAACGCTCGTAATTAGTCGCCCTTTGATGTACGTTGTACCTGTCACTTTGCATTATATGCGTACCAAATTAGACACATGGCACCCAGTGGGACCTACGTATCGTTTTTTTAGTACAATAACCGCAAATAAATTTAATTCATTCTACTAAGACCAAGCTTCTTTTTTTTATATTAACATATTAATGCTATAATCATATGACGTATTATAATTATCTAAGTATTATAAATATTGTTGCAAAATTTTAATTTAAACTACTTAAATTTCAGAAAATAAAGAAGAACTGATCCTGAAATCAGCAAATTTAACCACTTTGGAATTACTAACTGTTTTTAATAAACACGTAAGTTCACGTGTAAAACCAGTGGAGACAGAAGAAACATTAAATACTAAAAAACGAGGAAAAAAACGCTAATACACTGTTAAATTATTTTGATAATATTGAAATAATTATAACCTGCATTAAAATTTCAATTGGTAAGAGTTAGCGTAAAAGATTCTTATTTCGTAGTAAACTATCTGTTACTTAATTTACATTACAAATCCTACATTGTCAATTTGAGGTAGATTTAGTAATAAAAGGTCAAATTAATGAAAGTTATTTGTTTTTAAAACAGATTGCATATATTATATCTCATTCTTAGAAACAATAAAGAAAAAATGTCGCGCTATGTGGGCCCAGAAAAAGGTTACAGCATGAAATTGATTGATACACTTTACAGTCATGTACCAGCATTTACAGATGTTTTTGACGAAGAGACCTGGTACATATTCGTTTCTTGTTTTGTTGTTATCACTATTTTGATAGTTTTTGTTCTCTCTAGATTTATAACAATAAAGCCGGTGGACTAGTAAAATATTGAAGTATATTAACGTAAGGAAAAATGTAATACATAGCCTGTATTCCTATCTCTATTATTTTTTTTTACAAATACAAGAAATTTTTATAAATGTAATCTTAAAACATTGTAATACTATCCTGTTCGTTGAATAAATTTGTGCAAAAAATAAAGAAAACGTAAATATGAATATTATTTATACTTTTATTTCCTTAGAATTCCATCTTTAATATTAATAATAATCTTATTTAACGTGGCTCTATTTATGCTGCCAGGGCTTAACAGTGACGGGAATCGTAGGTGTATTTGTAAACAAAGCACGTATGTTTTACCACAGTGGTGCTTGTTTCGATGGCTAGAGACTACGGCCTTTGAGTTCGTAGTCCAAATCAATTCTCATCGCTCTTACCGATCGAGCCATGAAAGACCCCACCGAGTGAGGCTCACGAGCGAGACCCATACCAGCCAACCTTATTAATACTAATGCACTCAGCGCAATCTTTATAATTAATAAAATCGCTGCAGATCAGGTACATCGTGATCATCCAGCATGATCGGCGGGAATGAGCTCCACCCTTGTCGCCGAAAAATCCGGCTGATATTTCTTTAAAAATGCCTCCGAAAATTTCCGACTGACGGGGATTCAAACTCACACCATAAGCGATGTTTTTCTTGGGGGGCAAGAACCTTAGCGCTTAAGCCAAATACCGCTCCTCATATTCTATCTAATATATCTTATTAATTTCTATTTTCATGTGCTTTTTGTATTTTTGCTTTCTTGAAGTTAAAACTTTGTAACGGTACCAATTTAAAAATTCAAAATTTTATTGAATTTCGTTATTTTGTAAGTCCTGCGTCATAAAAATAAGTTTTTAAAAAATGTATTGTAACAGGATAATTTTTATAAATAAATTCTCCAATATCTGTTTATTTACTTTTAGCCCAGCACCTCTTACAACTCGGCTCTTGCTTGCCGCAGCGCTTCCTCGTCAGCTAAATCTCCAGATACGCTAGCTGAAAACGTCGAAACAACTAGTTTTCGGTAGCTGGCGAATTCGGGGTAGGGGCTCGCTTGGGATCATAAAATAGTAAATACGCTTATAAAATCAAATAAACTGAGACGCATATTTGCGGCACTTGTACTTTAACTCATAATTTGTGATCGCTCGCACGAGTCGAGGCTTTTAGCTCGAGTTATATGATTACCTCTGGATTTTTGATCGTATATCTCTGGAGAATATCGATCGATATTTTATTTTGAAACTGCATAGCACACGATAATATAGACTCACTCTCAAATAGCAAGATAATAGAAGAAAAGAATAAAAGATATATCTAAATAATACCTATAAAAGACCCTCGCATCGGCGACAAGTCAATCTGTCGGGTTTCTGTACTGTAAAGACTTTCAATCCTTTAACCCTTAAAGGGCCTGGATTTGAGAGGGCAGTATCTCCATAGAAATGAGGGAAAAAGTCCCCCGCTTTTGATCAAACTATTGTCAAATGTCGGCGAGTCATTGGTATGACGCCTCAAGGCGTCATTCCGGCCCTGCATGATGTAAGGCCACGTTAAAATTTTTAAAATTCTCCAAAAATTAATTTTCAAGTTAGGAGGATGTCTCTCAGCATTCTTTGGGTCTAGGAGGATAAGAAATAGTTGATTTCTTCATAAATTTCAAAATAAGAAGGGTGAACTACCCCTATGTACTAGGCAACATAGGGTACATAATTTCTGACTAATTTGGTATTCGGATCGAATGCAATTTCGTAAAAAATTATACATTGTAATGGCTTTTTGTAATAATTCAATATATGACGAATAAATGATTTATACTTATAGTTTTAATTTACAATAAGATAAGGATCTGTGGATCCGTGGAGAGGTTAAATAAAGCATTTCGTAGGTTACTATAAATGTAATATAAGAGTTTATTCTAATTATTCTAATTATTATAAATGAAGCTTTAATAACAATATGCTCGGCTTAACTCAAAGGACGCGAATTCACGACTCGAAACCTCTCGAATTTATCTTTCAATTTCGCGGAACTAATTACAATGAAAACTCTATTTTTGTTTCGGTAATAATAATTAATCTAGTTTCGGTAATTTTACATTCTTAAATTCTAGTTTTGAGAATACAAGTGTCTCGAAACTCGCGAGCGACATTTGACTATAAATTAATGATTTTTAAATACGATCTAAAGAAAACTATTTACAAGTAAACTCATTTTTCTGACGCACAATGTTATCGACAGTGCACTTACTTTATAAAGTCGTGGAGAAAGTGCTGGGCTCTACGCAGCTCGTTTCTCGCCGCTCGCTGCCTCGCCCGAGGCCTCGCAGTTTTCGCCTGGAAACGCAGGTTTTCTGGAGCACGCGATGGATGCGACCGGTTTGATTCGGATCTCAGAGCGAACAGGCAGAGACGGGATTCTCTGCCTGGCGATCGAACGCCGAATCATCCTCTCCCTTTGTCTCCTCCCCGCCAGTCTCGTGCTCATCGACCGCGATCTCGCGCTCGACGCTAACTTTGCGTCGGCGCGTTTCAGCCGACTTCAGCTTGCGCGCGACTTTCAAATGCAGCCGCCGATGATATTCGACGTTAAGCCTTTCGAACTGTCCTTTTCATTTTATTCTTGTGGCTGGATTTTGAAGCATTTTCAGAAGTCTCGTCTAGAAGACTTTTATTTTTTAGATTTCTTCACTTGAGCTTTCTGGTGATCCTTTTCAACGCTTGTTTTCGATGAGGACAGATCATTTGGCTGTGATCGTCTTAAAAACAATTCCTTCGGTATCTGCAGCTTTTGGATTTCCGTCAGTAGATATTTTTCTATCTTTATTAACTCTTGCAGTGATTAAATAGAAGTATTGTTCCAGCTCTACCTTAATTCTCCTTTTATTATCTTGTCTTGTTATTAGATCTTCTTTCTTGTTTTTTCTAAGGTTGTCTTTTTTTCGGGATGAATCTGAGAATGACAAGGAGGAAGAGACAAGATAGGGTCTTCGCATCAGGGAGCAGTCAGCTGGGCTCGTCTGCTTCTGCTGCTTCGGGGTTTTCTACCTTTCGTAGGTAGTCGCTCGATAGGGTGGTTTTAATTATTGTTACAAAAGTATTTTTCGAGGATCGCAAAAAGGTTGCTTAGGGCCTACTCTTTTAACCTATGCTGTTCGCTCTGAGTTGTATTTTCTGACACATTTCTAGATGAGTTTTTCCTATTTTTAAAAATAATAATAAATTCTTGTAACAGTACTAAAATATTGTTACAACATTATGGGGAGACTTATATCTCTCTTTTTCAAGCCACCCCAAATAATTGACAAAACCATCCATTCTATTGCATAATCCATAGAAGTAAGAAAACAATATGGAGTAAGTTGAAGATTTATCTATTTGATTGAATATGGATAAATGTAGGAAAATGACGTGGTATTTCTAAGCCCCATCCTTAGGAGGAGTAAAAACCATCCCTGTTCTTTTTCACGAAAATTTTGGTTCTTTTCGATTGCATCTTGAAAAAAATGGACTTTCGATAAAAATTGGTAATTCTAAAAACTACCTTAGTGCAAAACCATCCCTATTTCGTATTCACACAAGCTAAGGTACCGCCTAAATTCTTACATTTTTTGATAAGCGTACTCACTCTTAGCGTTACCCAGAATCAACAACGTGGACGTGGTGAGAATTTGATTCCTTGTGTAAGTGTAAGTGTGTATGTTTCTGTACATTCGTGTCATTTTATGTTTGTGTTTGTGAGTATAATATGAATGTAATTTTTTTGTATTTTCATTTTAAAATTTTTTTAAATTTTTCTATATTTTTTATTATTTATTGAGTACAAGTGAGATACTTTGCATATTTACAACTACTTTTTATTCACATATTTACATGAAAACTCATCAATTTTTCTCATTATCGCAGATTAACTATAGTGTGATAATCATAGAAACAAGGAGAAACACACAATGTGATATCGCATTGATCACATTTGAATTTAGATTCTCTTCTGAAATGTTGTCTTTGAAATGAGACACATCTTTTTTTCTTGTCTGTTAGAAGAGGTAAATGTTTTCCAACTAGACGTGTAGGAGTAAACGGAATTCTAACGTTTGGCTCGTCATTCAATTTTAGAATATCTAAAACGATTTTTAGCCGAAACTCTGGGAAAGATAGTCTCTCATTACTCAAATTGGACAAAGCATATGCATTCACTAGAGACAAATTAACTAAATGAAAGAATAACTTCTTATACCACTTTGTAGATTTTCTGATTGGCTCGGCCAGAGCCAATTGCTTATCAATATTACCTATTCCTCCCATGTGTTTGTTGTAGTCAATTACACAAGTTGGTTTTATTATATCTTCTCCAGTTTCATAATTTCTTTCCCCTGTTCGATCCATTCCAAATTCATGTACTGAAGTAATCATGTAGACTTCTTTTTTATCTTTTCATTTTATGACTAGCCAAATCATGTTGTGAGCAATTTGAGCTTCTCCTCTAGTTTTTCATCAAGTTTAGGAAATGCTTTCCTATTCTTTTTTACAGTGCCACATAGTCCTGTTTCTTTTTCGTGTAGGTATTCTGCCAAGATTAGAGAGGTGTACCAATTGTCGACGTAAACAATCTGACCCTTGCCGAAGTAAGGTTTCAAAAAATGTGCAACAATGTCCCCTGTGATTCCTAAACCAAATTTTTCATACTCAGTGTCAGCACCCGTGTATATGATGAAATCTAAAATTGCTCCATTTCCACAGTCGACGATTTGAAAAATCTTGATTCCGAATCTATGACGTTTCAAAACCAAAAATTGTTTGAAACGTAATTTTCCTTTCCATAAAACAAGGCTCTCATCAATGCAAATTTTTTGTCCTGGATCCAAAAAACTTGAAAACTTCATTTTGAAATGGTCAATAACGGGTTTCAGTTCTTTTAGTGAATTTTTAGATTGATTTTCATTATTTTGAAAGTGTAAAAAACGTAAAATTTGACAATAACGGTTGCGAGTCATTGTTTGTGGGAATATGGGAGTTACTAGAACGGGATTAGTTCTCCAATAATCTTTGAGATTACCTTTCATCATATGACCCATAAGAATAGACAAGGCGAGAAATTTGAGAAGCTCATCTTTTTCCAAATCAAACCATTTACTCATGTTTACACGCTCTGGCTCTGGATTTTGTGGTTGATAACGATTGGTTTCATCGCAAATCAAATTGCGAAGAGCTTCATCGATAAAGAATTCAAAATAATAAATTGGGTCATTTCCAGCAAGATCGATATTTGCACGAATATCAGATCGTGAAGTGAATGCTTTTATTGAAGGAAAGAAATATTCATTTTCAAATATTTCCCAAACTACAATTGCATCAAAGTCATTGTCATTTATTTCAATCTGTTCACCAGCTTCAGAATCGCTATCACTTGCTTCTGATTCTCCACTACTATTTTCCATTTTCAAAAAAAACTCGGAATGAATAGCAAGAATGGCTACAATCTGGAAGAGCTGATTTTTATTCAGGGGAAACAAAAAAATGAGTAAAAAGCTCAAATTCCAATGTTTGATGAAATAGTATGTATTTCACTGTCAAGCACTTATTACAAATTGAGTGAGCAACTTTCCCATACGCTTTCACACAATTTTTTACCTTCTCCAAGAGTGAATCTAGAATTACGTGAAAACACCTCAGATGTTACCATTCATTCATTCAATTTCAACACCATGAAGATCCAGAATCTAATGCCAACTGATTTTTCACTTGTGTGTATCAATTTAGCTAAGAGGTGGTTTTTTTTATCATTTACCAGGGTGATTTTTAGGGCACGATCCAAACTTTCTCAGAAAAAATTATTCTAACTGACTACCTACACATACGAAGCATTTTCTCTAATTTCAAGAATTTTCTGATCAAAAAAACTAGAAGTTGGAAAGGATGCCTTGGTTTACGCCCTGAATTTTATATGTCCAAATCTAATACGGAGTCGAGGATCTATCTCCAATTTCTCACTTTAGTGGGTCATTCTTGACGAGGGGTGGTTTTTTGTCATTCTTCGGGGTAGTTTTTTTAGCCTTGTCGTATTAGAAAAATCTTTAGGAAAGTTTTGTTTACACAATTTTTTATTTTCAACATAACACGCAGATTTAGAAGTATGTGGTCCATGTAACATGTTTAAGTACTAACTGTTGTACACCGTCCTCATTTGTCTTAGGAATTTCTACAGATATATATTGATCAATAAGCTCAGGAGTTAATAATTTATTTTTAGGATGTAAAATTAATACCAGATGAACATGCGGTAAACCTCTTTTTTGAAATTCTACAGTAAAAACCTAAGCTAAAACTTCACCAAAAATTTTTTATCAACTATGTCGGACACACGAAAAGTAAATTTTAAATAAAAAAACCGAACTGTTACATTAGGAATATCATTTGGAATTGTACCAATTGGGAAATTTTTAAGAATATTTTAAATTTCAATCCATTTTGGATTACAAGTCATGGTGATAAATAAATCAGGTCGACCTTTTGCTCTTACAATCGCCATAGCATCTTGGTAATGTTGCTGCATGTATCGTGGACTTCCTATATATGTAGATGGTAAAACAAAAAGGTTTCCTAATCTTTCCTCCGTTTTTTAGGACTTTAAATATTACAATAACAAAATTTATGTTTAAATTTTGTTAGCTTTTCATTAAATTCTAAAACGAGTATATAAAAATAAAATAATAAAATCGAGATAATAATGGAATAATAAATTAGTTAGCAGGAAGCTAACTGCCAATGACTTGGCAGCGGTTTTTTTTCCCTCGATAAAAAATAGAAAATTAATGTTTTGTAGAAAAATGTTTTACCAGAGCCACCAGGTCCGTCTATGAAGTGCCTTCATTTTTTAACAGTTTTTTAAAAACAAATTTTTGTTCAGAATTTAATTTATTATACATATTAATAAACATTTCTTTCCCGATTTCCTCTTCGATTTCGAGCTCGATTTGCCTCGATTTCGGCTTCTACTTCATGCTCGATTCGCCCCGATTTCCTCCTCGATTTCGAGCTCGATTCACCTCGATTTTTACCTACATCTCGAGGTGAATTGGCCTCGATTTCGTCCTCGATTTCCAGGTGAATTAGCTCCGATTTCCACCTCGATTACGAGGCGAAATAGCCTCGATTTTCCGCCCGATTTCGAGCGCAATTCGCCTCGATTTCCTCCTCGATTTCGAGCTCGATTTGCCACAACTTCGGCTTCTACTTCATCCTCGATTCGCCTTGATTTTCACCTCGATTCCGAACTCGATTCGCCCCGATTTCCACCTCGATTTCGAGCTCGATTCGCCCCGATTTCCTCCTCGATTTCGAGCTCGATTGGCCTCGATTTTCACCTAGATTTCGAGGTGGATTGGGCTCTATTTCCACCTGGATTACAGGCTCTATTCCACCTCTAGGTGAAAATCGAGGCGAATAGAGCTCGAAATCGAGGAGGAAATGGGGCGAATCGAGCTCGTAATCGAGGTGGAAATCGAGGCGAATCGAGACAAATCTAGCTCAAAATCAAGGTGAAAATCGAGCTGGATTCAAGGCAAATCGAGGAAAAATCGAGTCGAATCGAAGTGGATTCGAGCTGGATATCGAGCTGGATTTCGAGCTTTTTCAATAGGGAACTTATGCTCTAAACGGTTCCGTTGGAGTCTGTTTCCTATCGCGTATTTGTCTATCTAAATAACTCTGCTCTCCGGGCTATAAGAAAAAAATCCCGCATTACTTGCTGCAATTACGCCCAGGAATTAAATGTTCCCACGACGTTTCTGTATCACAACTGTGCATCTCCCCGTAATATCTCCGGGAAGCCTTGCAGCAAGTGTGCCTCCGAAAAATCATACGCTCTCTGTAATTTCGCGACTCTTTCTATAAATAAATATAAATCCTTTCCATCAAAATGACAGTTCCAGTTACGCATCTGGTCTAAAATTTTTGCCGTTGTGTTTTGGTGTTCTGGCTATACAATTATTTGCGGATTCATTGTTGGCGTTGAAACTACCATTCCAATTTCCGCATTAAATCTTTCCTGGTGTATAGTTTTATCCGCCTCTTCATCCTAATCTAATGGATCGCTCGGCGCCCCCGGAAACACATTCGGGTGAGCGCAAATTAACCCTACTAACATCTGTCTCAATTCCTAGACTTTTCCTTCTGCTTTTATGTAAGTATCATGAGACTTATTTGTAACTGATCAATGTATTACTTAAATCTACATAATTTCTTTTGTAAAAATTAGTTTGTTAGGAATATAACAAATCATTGTATATGTAGTGTAAAATAGTTAAGTAAAGTATGTGATTGA
>JAWWEO010016746.1:0-23942 GCA_035582975.1 Ormyrus labotus
TATCTCTCTCGATATCTCTCTCTCTCTCTCTCTCTCTCTCTCTCTCTCTCTCTCTCTCTCTCTCTCTCTCTCTCTCTCTCTCTGCAACCGCGAGAAAGTGGAATTAGCTCACGCCTCGCTCTGGCACGTCTCTATCTCTCTCTTCAATCTGCCTCTGTTTAGTTCTCTTGCCCCTCTTGTATGATTCTCTTTTTGAAAGCATTTCGATCTGCTTTTTTCTCTATTACGCTGCTCAATTTTTCGGAAACGCTTAGTGAACAAATTTTAGAATTTAAGCTGCATTGAGAACCACTCCGAATCCCTAATACCACGTACGTCACGGCTTGAAAGTTTGCTTCTTGAGCTGGTAAAGGATTGAAAAAGCTGAAACATTCTTTCTCATTTTAATCTTTTGTTCTGAAGTTTCCTTATTGTTTTAAGCGTTGCAAATTATATGGAAAAATTAGCATTTTTAAAATTGTTGTTCACTAGAATAGCTAGGGATCATTTGATCAATAAACTTCTACACTGCGAAAAATGCTATTTCAAAATTTACTAAAAATTTACTAAAAATTACTATTTTTTGTGGTAAAGCGAGTGAAAACTCAAATTATATCAATTTTTACTGTGACATAGTAATTTTTATATTTTGAAATGTTCAATTTATGATACTTACGTTTATGAATTTTTCCTAACTAAAATTATATTTTTTGAAGTTAAAAGAATACGTAATTCTATGCATTACAAGAATATATTTTTATTATTAATATAATTACTAATAAGTTATATAATTTCATTAAGTCTTTAACACGTAGCTTTATGAGTTTTTATTAAATATACAAAATATATAAAAATTATGCGTTAAAAACGTATTTCGCTAGAAGTTTCTTCTAGTAACTGCAGTTTCCTATAAAATGGTTTGAGATCATCTCCAGAAACTAATATTGGTATTATTTCGTGAATCGAAAAATCGGTTATAATTGTATTTTAAGGTATGAGGAACAAGAATAAATTGTTTTTGAAAAATGACTGTGTGTGTGTGTGTGCGTGCGCGTGTGCGTGTGTGTGTGTGTGTGTGCGTATGCGTGTGCGTGTGCGTGTGCGTGTGCGTGTGCGTGTGCGTGTTTTTATTTTACGAGGGAGTATGGGAAATATTCATTATCCGGCGCGGCCATAGGCAGACCGCGCCGGTCGGCTGACCCCTCCTTGTCGCCAGCAGACACCAGGAACGGACCCCACTTCCTGGTAGTGTGAGATTCTTACTCACTCAAACCAATAACCCTTTTCTCTATAGCTGAGCCACCCCGGAAACCGCTGTTAGGCATTACTTCGGGGTGGGGCCGTTGTCCCGTGGACCCTCCTAGATGATGGCTCTTCTGGCCACTCTACTTGTTGGTTCGTAGCCTTGTCCGCGTATCTGAACGCGTATTTTCCAGTGTGTGTGCGCGTACGCGTGTGCGTATGCGCGTGCATGTTCGTGTGCGTGTGCGTGTGCGTGTGCGTATGTGTGTGTATACGCCTGGATCTCAGCTTCTACTGAACGAATTTTCATCGATCACGGCTCCTTTTTTTTTGCTTTTTTTTATATTATTGTGGGTCAGAAGGCAGAAGAGGGCTTTTCATGCCTTCGTTAAGAAAAACACGGTTTGTAACAAGGGAAGCAAATCTATTTCAGACTAGGGTGAGATTTCCGACACCCGTCTCTGTCCAGAAATAGCTTACTCTCGCTAGAAATAGCTTACTTTCTCCTTTTGTTGCACAAATAACTATTTAATTTTAAAAATTTAATAAAAGACGAAAAAAATGAGCGGTGTTTTCCAATAATATTAAACATTTTTTATGAGACTCAAGATTAAAAAAAAGTTAAAAGTTCGTAAGCTAAGCCCCTTATAGGATATGTACAAATATATTGTTTTATTTACTTTTGCGTTTTCAAGCATAAACAAACTATATCTATCTATGTGGAAGTTTTCTGACTGTGTAGTAGATGTAGATTTTCGACTAAATTGATCTGAACCAGAGTGGGAATAGTATATTGCACACCTAGGGACGAAAGTCGATCTTCCCTCCCGGGGGAGTGATTGATCTACTTTTGTCCCGGAGTGTGTATAATATTTTTCTGCCGCTCGAAAATTCGCGACTAATTCATAACTGGTAGTCGGGAACTACGAGCTATGTGCAAGGCACATTCTCCCGTTAGGTTAGTTTCGTCTGCTGGGCTTGATATTGATATGTTGATAACGAGCGAAGGATGTTGCAGCATCCGCTAACATTTACGACCCGAGCGAAGCGAGGATTGTTGGTTAGCAGATGCTGAAAAGTCCGGAGCGAGAAAAGGAAAATTAGACTTTTACTATTTAATTTTTATTTTAAAAAAAAATGTATTTACATTTTTATATTATAACATGTATTTTATTATAACAGTAATCTTTGGGATTATCAAAACTGATAATATTATTTGCACTTCTAAGTTATTTTCAACTCTAGAGTTAGAACTGTGCGCGTGGCGCGCCTTAACTTTGCTCATAATACATCAATAATTCAATAACGTTTAAAATTATTATTCTTTGATTAATATTTTGGAAAAGTTAACTAACTACTCTTTCAAAATTTAAAGAACATTTTGTTATTGGAATATTTACCGACTTAAAAATCATAATTCACAAAATAATTAAAATAATTGTTTTTAAAAATAATTTTAAAATATTATTTTGCATGTTAGAAATGTATTCATTATATAAATTCAAGGCATTTTTTTTGTAATTTCATTAATCTGTAATAATTTAGTATCATATCTTATAGAACTTTTAACGTTAATATATGAGGTTAGAAGTTTTAAATTAAATCAAAAGAACATCTTAGAGGCATGCGTAATATATGAACCAATCATATGCCGTTTATCTTGGCCTCAAACATCGAGTCATGACTTTTTAGATGATTCCTCGGCGGAGGTACACGCGGACAAAAGTCGAATTTTCCAGCAGGGTAGGCAGAAAAATTATTTAAAAAACAAAGTTTTTCTCAATTACGTTTACCTGGTAGAAATGTTAATAACACTGTACACTGTACTGGCACAAATGACACTGAAAATAAGTACTTTGAGCCGAACCTTATTATTAAATCCATGATGGGGTTGAGCCTGTAGGTTACAACAAAGCCAAAATTTTAAAGTTTTAATATTTCCAGATTGAATGAGCCTATAGATTTCTGGTTCAGTTCATTTTATCAGAAATTAAGAATATCAATATGATGCACTTTCTAGAAACCATTATTAATTCTTTCAGTCATAGCCACACCAGTGGTCCACCTATACACTAATTTTAACGTTTATTATCAGTTTGTTATCACTTTCATTGCAGTTTTTTGTTTCTTGCCTTTCTAAAATTCTAATAAGGGTTAATAATAATATTGCATAATTATTTAAAATACTTATTGCTAATAACAAAAGCTTTCTTAATTGTTTTAAAATAAGCATAATTTTCAGAATAAATGCATGCTAAGTCGAAATAAAAGCTACAATTATTTGGAAATTTGATGCCAAAATTCAAAATTAAAAAACTTTCAAAATGCAAAATGGCGGAATATAACTGGGGAAAATTTTAGTAAAAATGACTATTTTTCAAAATTTTGATCGGCCATATTGGGTACGCCATTTTGAAATTATATATTTAGACAGCAGATTTGTGATCAACGACTTAAAAAATCCTTGTATATCAATTTTCATAAAAAAGCGATTGCTAGAAAAGTTCGTGACTTAAAGGGTTATCTTAATTTCCTTTCGTGCAGGTGAAAAGGCGGACTATTAAAGTTCACTGTAGTGCCCCTTTAAAAAAAAGGGTCTTTTTAATGTAAAAAGCAGTGTTCAAACAATTTATAACGTAAATATTGTTCCTAAGAAAGTATGATTACAAAGCAAAAGAACAGAAGCAGTAAATCAAGAGTATTCCCACTCGATTCGAACGCATGAAAATTGAGCTGGAGCGCAGGTCTCCCTTTGTACATTAATGCGGGTAAGCGAACGATATCCTCGAGAGCGTACAACCGGATTACCGGCCTGTTCTCGCTGTGAACGGCGTCGCAAAAGCTCTTTGATGATGTCTATATCGATCGATTTCCATCGATACATACTTGTGAACGTACGTGCCAAGGCGCAGATTAGTCGAGGTGCAGCGATGGATTTGCTCGGAGATGCTGCTTATCGCACCCAGACTCCCGAACTTTACACTATATGTGGGAACGAACTGCGGTTGCAAAGCACTGTTGTACCTTTTTGCTAAGTTTTTAATGAACCAGTAAAGGAATTAGTTTAAAAAAGGTATGTTTCTGATTATAAGAGATTTCAGAATAAGGTAAAGCGGAGGAAAAGGCCAGCTTGGGGAAGACGCCACAATGCAAGATTTTCTTTGTTTGTAAACAAATCGCAAGAAGTGTTTATTATGATTTTTTTATTTAGTCGCCTAAATACTTTAGGATTTTAACATCATTATCAGTTTCCTTTCGAACAGCGCTGAAGCTAGTAGCTCTCGATCTGAAGCAGAAAAAATATACAGCTCTAAATATACAAAAGATCTACCTTTTGCCAAAATTTCAAGTCCATTGAAGCATTTTTGCTCCAGTAATCATGCGACATAGATAAGTCATTTTTTGAATTTTTAGCTTTTTATTCAAAAAAAAAGTTGACAAAATGGCTTGAAATTTTTACAGATTTTAAATATATGTAGTCTTAATTACAAACATTTTTTTTAAGAGCAGTTGATAGTTTAATTTAAGAGATGCTTTTTTTTAAAAAAAAAAAACACGGTTTTGTTAAAAACAAAAGAACCATTACAGCTAGAGTAATTTTTTTCTGAAATTCAAGGCATTTTTATGCTCCTTAACCTCTAGGCGGCCAGGATGATGCCGATCGGCATCACCTCGAAGTCGAACCATATTACTTGTCCATTTGGAAATTTTTTTAGGAAAACAATTTTTGAAATATGACTTGGGCACATTCATAAATGCGCCGGCCACTTGAAGATTAAAATGCTTTTTGTTACATTGAAATATCTCAATCCTATCATTAAAAAAAATTAAAATTAAATTTTTCGAAAATCAAAAATTAGCGATAAAATGAAAACGAATAAGCTAAACAAAAGAAAAATTTTTTTGCCACCATCATAAAAAACCGCTGCTAACTGAATTAGCAGATTGCTTTCTCAAAGAAGCTCTTTTTATTGAAATTCGTTTTAAGAAATTATAATATCTTTTATATCTTATTTAATTAAAAATCACGTTATTCCTTTAGTGGACACGCATCTCCAGCAGTATACACGCCCTTTAACAAACCCCTAGAAAACTTTGTTCATTCTATCGTATCTCTAACTGTTTTCGAGTAAAACACTATGAATATTTATAAATCCAATTTATTTAAAAAAAATTATACACTCTCTTTACTCTATTGCTTCCTCCTAGAGGAAGCTTCTATTTTCTAGCTTCTACTGAATGGATTTTCATCGTTCACGGCTCATTTTTTTGCTTTTTCTTTTTTGTGATTAAACAAAAAAAATTGTTTTTTTGTTTAGCTTATTTGTTTTTGTTTTATCGCCAATTTTCGATTTTTGAAAAATTTAATTTTAATTTTTTTTAATGATAGGATTAAGATATTTGAATCGAACAAAGGCCAATTTAAAGAGCATAAAAATACCTATAATTTCAGAGAAAAAAAGTTACTCTAGCTCTTATGGTTTTTTTGTTTTTAATAAAAATGTGTTTTTTTTAAAAAAAGCTTATAATTCTTAAATTAAATTATCAACTGCTCTGAAAAAATATTTGGTAATTAAGAATATATATAGCAATAATCTGTAAAAATTGCAAGCCATTTTGTCAATTATTTTTTTAATAAAAAGCTGAAAACCGAAAAAAATGAGTTTTCTAGGTCGAACGATTACGGAAGTAAAAAGATTTTAAATTACTTGAAATTTTGGGAAAAGGTAGATATGTTATATGTTCAGAGCTGTATAGTTTTTCTAATTATGAAACGCATTAGTTCAAAAGATATTAAAGTTTTATTTATTTTATTTCAATTTTTTGAATATCGACAACTAATTTTTTTAAGTCTCTAACTAAACTTTCAAAATTAAAAAGAATTTTTGAAGTTCATCTACTAGTTTTTGTTTTATAACGATTTTAAGTTATGTATGGTATCACGATTATCTATATATAACATAGTACTGTCAGATTTTTATTATTATTATTATTATTATTTTATTATGACTTTTTAGATTAGTTTTAGCAATATAGTTTAAATATAATACAAAAAATTACTTTTATGTGACTAATATTAGTTAGAGGAAATTCAATTTAATTGTAATCCAGTGGCACGGCAGTGCCGCGGAGGCGAGTTTGAGAAACAGACGATACGGTACCCGTACCACTATTTACTTCTAATTTGATATTCGCATTTTTCATTATCAAAAAATAATGCTTAGCAATACTGCTCCTAAACTATTTTTGGCATATCAGCATATTTATAGCTAAACTATGATTTCCTACAAAAATATTGGTGAAACAGCTATTCAAATCGTAAAACACGAGTGCGTAATTCGAAAATGCTCAAAATCACGTTTTATTCTTCGCCAGCCCGAAATGTTAGGACCCTGAAGTTTGCCACATATAAGCTATATATATTGTAATATACAGAAATAGTTGATAGTTGAGAATTGCTTTCCCAGCATACCATGAAGTCGGCTACACCTGCTGATATATTTATAATATAGTACTTTGCTCGTGCGCATTTCAATCAAAGATACCGGTATTTAAATACGAGATTTATTAAAATATCGTGATTTATTAAAAATGAATATTTCTTTGCAATTAATACGCGATCACTTTATTTAAAAGAATAATGTCGTTAAACATTGTAGCATTCAAAAATGAATTTTATCTCTTAAGGGAAGAAGGTACCGAAATTAGACAGAAGGCCTAAAATTGATAAAAAATAATTTTTATACTCTCAGTAACACATATATTTATAGAAAGTATGAAAAAATGTATTTCAATCAACTTCAGGTATTAGTTTTAACTTAGAATGTCAGATTTCCCCCCAAAAAACTGTAAAAATACCAAATATTTAAATCAGTCTGCGCAATGGGTTTCGAAGGACAAATCCCAAATTTTACACATAAGTTCTTTGTATAAGAATAAAGAATCTTTCATAAAGAATCTTTAAGAAATCTATGTTACAAAAAATACATACAAGTTCTTAGAATATTTTATTAAAATATATATTATAAATTATTATTAATAATTAAGTTTTTTATTTTTATTTTAATTTATAATATGTTCTAGCAACTTTATAAATGTTTTTTAACATAGATTTCTTTAATGTGGTAACTTGGAAAAAAGAAATAAATATTGGCTTAAGGAGGAGGAAAGAAAATGTAGCTTATGTAACCAAGGCTGGGGAACTATAGAACATTTAATGAAAGCTTGCGAAGTAACAGAAAAATGGAGGTTGGACTTACCAGGGCATATCAAAGAAAATTGGGTAAGAGTTTTTAATGAGGAAGGTAACATAGAAGTAGGAAAATTCTTCACAAAAGTGATAAAAGAACAGGAAAAGAAGGAAAGGGAAAAGGATAACGATGAAGAAGGAATAGAAGAATAATAAATAATAAAGGGTACTACAGTGACTAAGATTAGGATAAGGTTAGGAAGAAGGAGGAAAAATAGTGATTTAGGATAGGATAAAGAAAAGAAAAAAGAAAAACCAAAGACACAAGAGACTGAATGTACTAGGAAGTTCAAGTAATAGCAGGGTAGAGTCATAGTTATAAAAGATGGGAAATAGAGGAAAAGTAGGAGTAAGCACTGTAGGACTTATAACGTACTAATAGGCGTCTTAGCTAGAAGGAATTTGTAAGTAAGGGGGACTAAGAAAAAAAAAGATAGCTATAACATTAGTGAAATGTACAGATATATTATGTAGAATGTAAGTGCGTGAAAAGTAGTGTATATCGAGAATATGGAAATATAAAATTTAGAGATAGTGAGAATGTATAGTCAAATAAAATGTAAATGCAGAGGTTGTAAATGTTTATTAGTTAAAATGTGTTAATAAGAGACATAGACGGAAATAATGTATTGTAAAGTAAGGTAAAAGAATGGTATTATAAACATAAGTATTATAATGTTTTATAATGTATTATAATGTATATGCAAATAATGTAAATGATATAAAGTGTAACCAAGTCCATTTCTGGGCCATGTAAGGCTGAAATAAATTATTTATACATAGATTTCTTTAATCGTATACAAAGAACTTATGTGTAAAATTTGGGATTTTTCCTTCGAAACCCATTGCGCACACTGATATTCAAATATTTGGTATTTTTACAGTTTTTTGGGGGGAAATCTGACATTCTAAGTTAAAACTAATACCTGAAGTGGATTGAAATACATTTTTTCATACTTTCTATAAATATATGTGTTACTGAGAGTATAAAAATTATTTTTGATCAATTTTAGGCCTTCTGTCTAATTTGGGTACCTTCTACCCTTAAAAGGCATCGAAAATAGTAGATCTTCTTACAAGGGGGGAAAATGGAACTTCCGCACGGCTTCGCCTCGGCCATCATATCACGTACGTGCAGGGGTTGCATTTTACCCCCATGTAAGAAATAATATTTTTCTCTATCCCCGGGCTAAAGTACGTTTACTATTTAAAGAAAAGTAAAAAAAAATCATATCTAACCTTCCAGTTGACAGCAGCAATGTGCTGCCATGTTATTATTTTCGCCGTAAGGTACTATATACGTCGTAAGGTGTTTTTTTTTGTATTTGCGCGTGCATATGCGTTTGATGCCCGCCCAACATTTGCAGCACGAGCGTCAGCGAGTATTGCTGGTTGGAGCGGGCAACAAACGCATATACATAAGCAGACTATTATAAATAAATAAACTAATTTAATACTAAAAATCGAAATACCATTTATTTTTATAAATATTCTTTTATTTAATGCAATACTTAAAATTTGACAAACTATTAAACTATTTATTACAATTTTCGCATGCATAAAAATTATTTACAATAGTGTTATTAAAAGTGCAATTTTCATATTTAATGTAAGAGTTTTTTAACCAGTTTGTTGAATTTGTATTTACATTTTCTTGATTTTCAATGTGAACTTCTTGATTATCATCTACATTCTCAGAATTTATTTTTACTTTTTTAATTGGTGGTTGTGTAAAATTATTATTGAATAAGAGTTTGATGGGCGGCTTAGAAGAAAAAGCGATAGAGGCATTAGAGTTTCGTGTTACTAATTGTTTTTTACAAATATCGATTGGCTTGTTTTGGCAGTAACGAATATTGCTTCAGGCATTTGTGACTGTTTTGATATTGAAACTGGTGCTGGGTCCAAGTTATTTAAGCGAACGGCGAAAGTACGTACTTTCGCCCATGGGATAGAGAAAACTTTTTTTCTTCTCTACGACAGTTTTATTGAATCACTTCGTAAACGATGTCTTGTCGCCTTTCCGATTTTCGGCGCATCGTTGGTGCCCCAGATAGATCGCTTTATAGACGATTTCCCATGTGGGCGATTGAGCCACGTGTCAATCTGCGGGATCAAACGATGTGTCCATCTTCTGCTATTAGACGAGTCCCATAGCAGTTGCCACCGGCATAGGCGGTTGGCTCTTTCATTTCTTCTAATTTCCGTTGTACTCAGCGTGGTTAATCCTTTCTGACTGTATAGTGCTCTTCTCTCTTCTGCTAGTACTTCTATGGGTAGCATCCCTGCAATGACGTAGATGGCGTCCTCCGATACCGTGCGATAAGCGCTGGCAACCCGTAGGGCGCTTAGTCGGTCGACTGATGCCACCTTCCCTCTATATTCTTTTGTTTTGAGTGCATCTGCCTAAATGACAATGCCGTACGTGAGCGCTGATGTAATCATGGATGTTAGCAGCGCTCTTCTCCTTTGTTTCGGACCCTCAACGTTGAGCATTAGCCGAGACAGGATGGTCCTAACATTTGACGCTTTAGTTTCGGTGTGTACCGTGTGCTGCTTGAAGCTGAGCCTGACGTCTATTATCACTCCCAGGTACCGGAGAGATGGTTGGAACGTGAACTCATAGTTCCCGACTCGCAGTGTGATAGTTTCCACTTTTCTTCTACTGGTGATCAGTACTGCCTCCGACTTATGCTCTGCCAACCTTAGGTGAACCGAGTCCATCCACCGACCTACTCTTTCGAAACTTATATCAAAGATGTAGTTGATTTCCTCCAGATGTTTCGCTACGATTACTAGGGCCACATCATCCGCGAATGCCACTAGTTCTGCCTCTTTCGGCAACTCCAACTTCAGCAGTCCGTCGTATATGACATTCCAGAGTAGAGGGCCTAGTACTGAACCCTGCGGAACACCACCAGTGACTCTGTACTCCTGCGGACCATAATCAGTGTCATACTTAAGGATCCTGTCTTCAAAGTAGCTTCCCACTATCTTCCGTAGGTACTGGGCATGAGTATGTGGGTGTCTGTTTGGGAGGGAGTCTAGGTGTGACTGTATGGTAGGGGAGAGTGGGTTAGAGTGACTCATGTATGTGTGGATGCTTTTTAGGGGGGGGGGGGAGGGATGCATGACAGGATTTTTTTTTTCTTTAATAGAGATAGAGGTTTAACGGAAAAATCTTATTCGACCATGGCATAACATTGTTTCCGGGGTCATCGAAACAACCCCATACCCAAAGATACCATCTATTGGATTGACACCAACTAAAACCCCTTCGTTTTACAATCAGATTAGCCCATCCAATTGTAACTCGAATCCTCCCCCTTTATCAACCCCCTCCGTAATCTACGTCATGTAAGTCCTTAATCCTCGCGGTACTGCTGCCAAGCATTGCTTCGCGGGGGGGGGGGGGGGGGGGGTAAGGCGTTTGCCCGCGTAGTCTGATGCGGTCGTCATCTCCGTAGTCGTCAACTGTAGTCAGTGTTGGATGCACTCAATCGTACACGGACCAACACACTTGCTCATTCACACCCTGTCATTCCCCCACCCTTCTTACACATCCACAAACTCCTCCCTCCCAATCACTTATTCATTTACGACCCACTCCTTATCAGACATTCACATACCCCGACTCAGTTGAAAACATACACGTACTCATTCATGTCCACTGTGACCCATCCTCGATCCCAAGACACTCCCCACCCCCACGTACTCACAGACACCCACACATGCATAACCGCGCTTACTCACACACACGGTCCACATCCGTCCTCTGAGGTCACTATAGCCATAATAATTGACTCAGGAGTTATTCTGGCCTGAAAATAGCACTCTAATTCTTTTCTCTCTTTCCGGTATCGTGGGCAGTCGTAAAAGACATGCTCAGCATCTTCTTTTACTTCCAAACATACTGGGCAGTATGGGCAATCATCTAATTTAAATCGGTGCAGGTATGCCCGGAAGCATCCGTGCCCGGTCAAAAACTGTGTTATATAGTAATTAACCTCACCGTGTCTTCTGCCAATCCAATCCTGTATTCTTGGAATAAGGCGATGTGTCCATCGCCCCTTGTTGCTGGCATCCCATCTTGTTTGCCACGCATCCATCGTCTGCTTCCTCGCCGAGTCCCACATTTCCTTTGAGGTGCTATCGTCAGAAGGTCAATTGGCGGCATGCCAGCTATAATATATGCAGCCTCTCCTGATACCGTGCAGTTAGTGAGTAGGATTTCACCAACCTGGCCCTCCTACGTTCGCCATCAATTGTGATACGGCAGCACCAATCTTTGCTGCTATCTCACCCACTGTGACAAGGTGTTGCTTAAAAGTCAATCTCACGTCTATGGTGATGCCCAGGTACTTAATAGTCGGCTGAGAAATAATTTCGTGTCCATCCACTGTCAGTGTTATCGTCTCCATCTTCTTTCTGCTGGATATGAGGATGACTTCTGTTTTATGGTCAGCAAGCTCCAAGCCTGTCTCGGTTAGCCATTCGTAGATTATGTATATCGCCTCGTTTGCGATTTTGTCCACTTCTTTTAATTCTAATTTTAATTAATTCTAACCTTAATACTCCGTCGTACATGATGTTCCACATTGGCGGGCCAAGCACTGACCCTTGGGGGACATCTTCTGTGACTTCGTAGGCTTCAGTGCCGTTCTCAGTGTCATATAGTACGTTTCTGTCCTTCAAATAATCAGCCACCATCTATCTTATATACCCAGGCACTTTTTGTTTTTGCAGTGCTTCATGCATTTTACTCCAATTCACTTTTTTTTAAGTATCGATTGTGAGGCCAATCGCTTCAAGGGTGGAACGCTTCATCCTAAATCCATATTGGTGTTCCGCAAGTCCACAGGATTCTTCGATAGTCTGCTCCATTCTATCGCAGATTATGCGCTCAAAGATCTTTTCCGAGGTATCCAACATGCAGAGTGGTCTGTACGATGAAGCATCTCTGGGTGGCTTATTACCTTTTGGAAGCAGTACGAGACGTTGTTTTTTTCCAGTTGGTGGGAAATATTCCTTCTCTGAGACATGAATTGTACAGGTTAACGAATACTTTGGGGTGGGCGTGGATAGCATGTTTCAATACGATATTGGGTATGCCATCTAGATCTGGAGCCTTGTTATTCCCCAGTTTTCTGCATGCAACTAGCAGTTCCTCCGAAGTGATGAGGGGGAATGACTTCTTCGTTAATTCGTACTTCTATATTACGGGGCTCATGACGTTGCCTGGGGAACAGTGTAGTAACGACCCGACGCAACAATACCGGGCATTTAAGAGGGGGGACGTAGCTTCCCTTTATCTTCTTCATTACTATTATATAAGGTCGACTCCAAGGATCTTGGTTGACCTCGTCCTGTAATTCCTTTATGCACCGCCGTTTTTGGTCGTGAATCGTCATCTTTAGCTTCCTTTTAGCGTCCTTCATTTCCCGATTGCAAGCGTCCACTATTTCCTATCCTCTTCCATTCATGTAATATTTCTTCCTTGCTCATTTTTCTTGCCTCCTAGTCCGGTGGTACTCGTTTCAAGCACTCTCGTCCTCCTTGTTCCACCAGTATACTGGTGGTCGTTTTTGACTCGGTAGTCTTGGCATGGCTGCATCGCAGGCTCGGGCGATTTCATCGATCACCTGCTCAGCTTTGTTGTTTGCCGATCCAGCCAATAGTGCTTCTTCCAGTGTCAGCAGAAACATCACTTTATCAAATTCCTTTGCTTTCCAGCCCGCTCTATTGTCTCTTGTAATCACGTTCAATTTCTGCCATGTTTTAAATAACTCTATTGTTGTGGCCTGGTGATCACTTTTTGTGTAGTTTTCACTTACGGCCCATGGATCAACCTGTTTCATAAGGTAGCTGGTGACGAAAGTTAGATCGACAACTGATCCTGCGTTTCCTGTTTTAAAGGTAAAGGTGTTTCCTTGATTAACAAGAACCAGGTCCAAGAGGGCAAATGCCTCCAGTAGCACCCATCCTCTTTTGTTGGTTCTTTGGCTACCCCATTTTACTGCCCAAGTATTAAAGTCTTCTACTATCAGTACCGGCTTTTCTCCTCCGACATTCTGTATTAGCCGGTCGAGGAACCTTTGACACTGCTGGATTGATGCATTAGGCTAAGCGTAGCAGCTGTATACGTATATACCTTTTATTTTGACCCGTACAAACCCTTCCTCCTTAGAAATCATTTTTTCCTGAACTGCGAAGTTCCCACAGGCCAAGATTGCTGCTTTGCCTGACCTATCATATTCCCACGCTGGTTCATCCAGGTTTTTGTACTGCTCACACAGGATAGCCACGTCGACTTTCTGCTCCCGGACATGCTGGCAAAGAAGGCCCTGAGTTGTCACAAAGTGGTTTAAATTTAGCTGAACTATTTCCATTTTGTCTTTTTCGTTACTCTTACTGCTGCTTGCTAGGCTGCGCAAGTGTAACTACCCGCAGCATCGTCAGTTTTCTCGTTCCCGTCTTTCCCACAACAGAGAATACAATTTGGTTTATTTGTGCAGCTTTTCGCTGCATGCCCCGCGTTACCATATTTATAACAGCAATCTTTTCTGTCCTGTGCGTCTGTGCACATTTTGACGATAAGGTAGAAGCCAAGACACTTATAGCACCTGAGTGCTATCCTCTCACGGTTAATCTCCCTTATTCTGCAGTTGATCCAACCTACCTTGATCATTTCCCATGAGATCGCTTGCTGGACTCTCTGCGCCGACGTCCTTATGACCGCCGTCTGCGAGACGCTATAGGTCTTTCGGATCTTTAATATGATCGTCTCTTCCACCGCTTTGTTCTCTTTTGCAAACTCTATTTGCAGGGCTTCTAAGATATCCCGCTTAGTGGTAAGCATATCAAGAGCCTTTATTTCAAAGACCAGTTGATGTTGTAGTGCTTTTATTGTCGCACCGTCCTCGAGCACCGCTTTAATCGCTGGTTGTAGCTCTTCGATCTGGGCTTCTTTGTAACGTCATAGTTCCAAAAGCAGATCTCCTGCCGCCGTCTTGCGTATTTTGTTTAAGCTATTCCCTAGCACCTCCAGTTTGGAATCCGCTTTCATTTTTTTCAGAATGTCAGCGTACGTGTTCCCCTCTAAAGCTTTTACAACAAGCGCAACTGGTCGAGCCGTTCTCTCCCGTAACTTTTTCTGGTTTTTCGCACTCTGTTGGTTTTGTGCACCAGAACTACCTCTACTGACCCTTTCTGCGTCCTTTTTTTTCTTTTCTCGTAACCACGTCTTGCCATCAGGGCGCATCAGTTTCCCTTTTCAGCGTATTCGCTTGCCAGGATATTCTTGGTGTACTTGGGCCGGGAATTTCTTCCTGGTTTGTCTTCTTTTCTTTTGGAATTTCGGTCATTCTTTTCCTCTAACTGACACGGTGACGAAGCCTTACGCTTACTTGGTGTACGTGCCTTCACCGACTTATCTACACCTGTCTGTGAAGTTGTCGCCCTTTTTGGTAGCCTCATCGTTTGGCAAGTTTTCCACGTTGCTTAGCATAAGCCCAAAGCTCTCCTTCCTCTTTTTCAGCGCCTCGCGTCCAATTTCCAGACGCTTCACGAGGGTCATGAGGTACTTATGGTTGGTGGTTGCATTTGATACTACACTACCCTTTGAGTCCAGCCTCTCTCATATCTTATCTCATATCTTTGTAACGAAGGTATTGCTACTTGTCAGGTAGCACTAGTTTCATTACGTACATGTAACGCGCGCGGCAAAAGTAGCGACGTGAGTGAGTCGCGGAGCTCCCCCTCTCTCGTGAGCAATCATTGCTAGGAGCAACGTGCGCTAGCCTGCGCGACACTCGTACTAACCCCACTTTCCCTACTTTTCTCCAGGCTTTCCAGGGATATAAATAATCGGGGCTTGGCTGTCGATTTGCAGTTCACTTGGCTAACTGAGCCAAGCCTTTCCTAAAGGGCTGATTAACGCGTGGTATGAACGCAAATGGTTAATCAGTTGAATTGTCACCCTAGCCCCTACATACACTAGTCGAAGTTACGTTCTTAGATGCCGATCCTCGGCTAGCACGTATAAGTTACGAATAAGCGATATCGTTAACGCTGTCTTTTGTTTTAGTTTTGCTACAGAGCGTAGCGTAACTCCGCGGGAGAAAACAACTTTATTCAATCTTGTACTCTTTTATTATTATTTTTGTTATTTTTATTATTTAATAAATTTCTTACAATTGTCGAGCAAGAAGCCATCTCCAGCGTGTTGAGCAGGAGCGACTAATCTATCGCGCAGTCTAAACGAGATTGTTACATCTTCTTTTCTTCTTGCTCAGCGTTCTGAATTGTGTTCCAGTAAGCGAGCACTCCTTTTCATCCTTGTCTTTGAAGCGTGAGTTTGGCCCTCCCCAAAAATCCGACGGGCTATCGTCAGCCAAAGACGGCGGGATTAGGCTGTGAAGCCATGTCCGCTTGGGGTATGTTATTTTTCCCACACTATTCATGTTTGATTTATTTCCGGGGTTTCTTCCCTTATCCTGTATCCTAGGAAGGCGGCCTATAACAAGGTGCTAACATCCGGACTAGATGTACCTTGCTTATTTTAAGCGAGGTTGTTACTCCTCACCCTCCTCCTTCCCTACCACTTGCGCAGCAAGGCCCGGGGTTGGGACTGGCGCAGCATAGTTGAATGACTGGGTGCAAATGAGCGAGTATGTGTGTGTGTGTGTTCGTTTACGAGTAAGTGTGGGTGTGAGACATTCAACACCGATTACAGTTGACGACTATGGAGATGATGACTACATCAGGCCGAAGGGGGCAAAAGCCTTACGTTCCTCCGCAAGGCAATGCTTGGCAGCAGTACCGCCAGGATCCAGGACTCAGATGAGGTAACAAGGGAACCTTTACGGAGGGTCGCTAAAGGTAACAGACAGGATTCGGGTTACAAATGATGAGTCATGGTCTAGTAAGATTTTTCCATTAACCTCTTCTAACCGATGTCTACGTATGTGGACAAATATTGAATTTACGATTGTGACGTGCTCTAATTTTTTGTTACGAAATCGCTGGTGGCGTTAACTACTTTGAATAAAATTCTATGGGAAGCGATCACGTTATTTAATTAAAAATTAATTTTTGCCTATTATAATTGCAGTCGGAAGAAAGCAAAATCTATCGCGGCTGTTATTAAATTAAAAGTGCTATAAAAAATATTTATTGTGGATTATTTCTTTAGTAACTCGGTTAATTCGTGGGATGAAAGGAGTTGGGGTTGGTAGTGGGTTATTTTTTGAATATATAAACGACTCCCACGCAATTTTTCATTCCAAATAGTACTAGTGTCTACATATGTGAACACGCATTTATATAAGAAAATATATACACTAAGGGATATATGTCTTATAAGAGAAATCGGATTGCACAACGCCCAGGCAAGCCAGAGAGGCCGGCAGTGCCTCATCAGCTGCGCATCAAGTCTGAGAGCGAGAGAGCGAATGAGAGTGTGCATGTGTGTGTGCGCCATGCGATCGTACGCAGCGAGAGAGACGACGCGTCGAATGACACACCATCAGCTACCACGGAAACGAAGACATCAGCTGTTTTTGCGTTCCAGAGGCGTGAAGCCGAGTAGGGTGGCGGTCAAACGTCTGCGAGACCGTCCCGTCGGTAAGAGCGTGGATGGAGGGCGGTAAGAAGTAATAGCGGCCTGGCCCACCGCTGCGGCCTGATCCACCAGAAAAGCTGCCCCAATTTCAAAAAGACCGCCATAGCTCCGCTCCGAGCACGGGACTCCGCAACGCCACCGCGTCCCTGCGACCCCAAGGGAGAAAAGTTGGCAATACTGCGACAGCGGGACTAGAGAGCACCGGCAACATTTCGAACACTCACTCTCTCGCTTGCCGGGAACTCGTCGAGACGCGTGATCTTGTTTTTGAGGATTATTAGTATTTGCAGACTTTAAACAATAATTACGGTACGAACGAGATGCCTCGGCGGGACGTGTCTCCATTCATTTAATTTCCTTTAAGATTTATTTCATTTGCTTAATTTTGCTCGCGAGTGTGGTGTTTTTGTGTGTGTGTTGCGATTGGAAGCTGGGACCTGATGGGGGGCTGCCGGCTGTGCAACCGCGCTTCCGCGAAGCCTTGTCCCGGGACGAGCTGCCTCGGCCCCGCGACTATCAGCTAGCCGATATCCGAAACAATATACCTCGTCACGGGACGAGCGCGGAGTAGCCTCGCGAGGCTGTAATTTAGTCTCAGTTGGCAGAGCGTGGGTTCTGGCTCCGTAGCCATTTTTATTATTTTGTTATTTCTAAAATATAAGTTGCATTCTTTTTATCTAACGCTTTGGCTTTTCTTGCTTCTGTCGCTTTCCCGCCTCTTTCAGCCTACAGCCGAGTACGAGACAGCAACAAGGTAAGAACTACATCGTGTATAATGCGCTCGCCAGTCTCGCGCCGCTTGTTACCCGCGTGTCAGTTTTTGTGGTAGCGAAACGGATTCAAAGAGTAGAATTTAGAGATCTATGTTATAAGTACAAAGTCTACATTAACAAATGCTATATTATAGTCTGTATATTTTAAGTTTTTAAGGCAAAAGAATAATAGATCCACGAAAAAAAATTTTTTTATTTGTGCATTAAACCTCTTCCTCTATTAAAGAAAAGGAAAAAAAAACACGTGCGCGCGCGCACATACATATATTTTTCAAAAATGATTGATTCTTATTCCTGACATCTTAAAATACAGTTATAATAGGTTTTTAGAACAACTCCAAAAATTACTATCACAAAGCTTCCTCTAGGAGGAAGCAATTATTTGTAATAATATGTAGATATATAGAAGTTCATTGTTATTAACATTAATCTTATTAACCCTTTTGTATATTATATGTAGTACTTAAAATAATACCAGTGTGAACCCCAAAAAAGCAGAGAGCAATTTTGTTTATTAACAACAGGACTTAATAGAAAAAATCTTTTATTATATTAAGAGGCATGCTTTTTTTTCCAGTCACATCTTGTTCACTAATAGTTTAGTACCGGTGCCGATGCGGTCCATTGTTAGATAAAAACGTTAAAAATTTTAAAAAAGGTGTGAAGCATTCCGACTGGAAAAAAAATCCATTCTGGTTCAACTCCGGTCGTTCCGGTTCGGTTCCGGTTTACATCCTGTTCACGTATGGTTCAGTGCTGGTTCAGATGCGGTCAATTGTTAGTTAAAAATGTTAAAAATATGAAAATTTTACAAAAAGTGTTTAGAATTTTGACTGAAAAAAGGCTAGTTTCTTAACCCGTTTCGTCCTGAATGGGCATAAAGTTGCCTCTGATTTTACATATATATATTCATATCCTGAAATTTTCTGGGTCGCTCTTTTCGAATCTGATGTTATTTTTCCGGTCAGACTGCAATTCGAAAAAAATCGCAAAATTTCGTGTATTTTTTTCAAAAATTTTTTATTTTTTTCATGAAAGAATTGGTCGAGTCTGATGAAACTCTGGATTCGGTGGCATACAGAGTTGTACTATAAAACTCCATGTTTGCAATGCATCGACGTATTAGAAACAAATAGTTATTACAAAAATGGTTGCGTACATTTTATATATATTTATACTAAACAAAATGGAATTAATATCGAAAATCTCGAAAAATGTAAAATTTTAGGGAATAACACGCTATATTGAGTCCGTCATTTTGAATTTCTTAACGAAACAAAGTTTATCTTTTAGTGAAAACATTTATGCCACCGAACTGAAAATTTTGAGACGTTTCTTATGTAAAATTACGTTTTTATAAAAATGAATCTTTTTTCCTCACTTTTTTGTGTTTTAGGCACCATATTGAAAAATCGGTGGGCGATAGCGAAAAATTTTCAACGGGAGTAGAAACGGGAATAAAAAATACAATAAGACATATATTTTCAAAAAGATTCATTGACTTGATCTTATAAGTTTCACTAACTAAAGAAAAAGTAAAATTTGGGAGTTTCCCGGACAAAGCGGGTTAAGAATCACATCTTGTAGGTTAGAAATCTGTAACGAATATTTCATATGTTTTATCGCTAGTAATGATGACAAAAAAGTAGAGTTCAGAAAAAAAATTGCGAATTCGTGGCTGAAAACCAAAAATTTTGTGGTTTGTAAACATTCAAAGTAAGTTTTTTGCCCTCATATACCATTTTTGTAAATTTTATGAGCATGAATTATTTCAAACTCGCTGTGGGATCACGTATTTGATTGAAAAATCGTAAAATTATGCATTACCGCTGCCATTTTAAAGCCGACATATTGAATTTCAAAATTTGTGGTATGGAATTTTTTAGTAGAACTCTGTATGCCACTAAATACAGAGTTTCATCAGACTCCGCCAATGTTTTCCTGGAAAAAATAACAAAGTTTTGAAAAAATATACACGAAGTTTTGCGATTTTTTTTCGAATTGGCTGCTATATTGGAAAATCATGCAGTCCGATCGGAAAAATAACATCAGATTTGAAAAGAGCGACCCCAGAAAGCTTCAGGATATGAGTTTTCATAATTATTCTTAAACTGCTTTTATGAAACATAATATGTAAAATCAAAGACAATTTTATGCCCATTCACGACGAAACGGGTTAATATAATAGAGAATTTATATAACGGTGTAATTCAAAATTGGCATTTTTTTAATAAATTACCCGAAATCGATGAACCATAATATAAGAATGTCTTATAATTTTAAAATAATAAGTAGCCGTAACTTTTAAAATTTTTTTAATTCTTGCATGCAAATTTTTTTATATACTTATTTTCTTACAAATTATTAGAGTTTATATAATGAATTTTCTTTTACTTTTAGAAATTTTAACTTCCAAAAAAAAAACAAAAAAAAAACAAGGCGTCATAAAAAATATTTCAGTTGTTGGAAATATTTCTAATGTACTATAACATGTATTGAAAAAGAAGAAAACTCAGGCTCAAGATACATGCAGAACCAATTTTTTTTGTCTGTACTTGAGACTATAAAAGTAAAAATATTTTGCAGAATTGTTCATGTTACTTGAGAAATAGCTTTAGAAACGGATTTGAAAGCAAAATTAACATAATCAACTTGTAAACACCCAAACAGAACATAATCTCATTAATTTAGTTTTTACATTATTGTAATTATTTAAATTTGAACACCTAAATATTTCCTATATAAATCTAAATAAACATAGATAAAATTACGAGCATCAAGGGTTTAAATACACTTAAAAGACGAAAGCACGCTTTTTTGGGAATTTTTTTTAACAACCGATTTTATTATTTATAAAAAATGTTTTTGAATTTAAATTATCAACATTCAAAAAGTCACAAATTTTTTTGAATGAAAATAGCAAAAAATAACAGTTATAATAAATCTCGCAGAGGTCCAAAAAAAAAAAAAGGTGTTTTGCGGTGTGCAGCAAGACTGGATCATCTCAAACAAAAAACCCGGTGAGGTTAGTTAAATAATAACATTTATGTGTACTTGAACGAAAAAATTTTCCAAAATATTAATTTTTGAGAAAATGGCGCATGTTAGAAGTGAAAATTCGTTTCTTTCGGTAAGAAATAGCTCATTTTTCGACTATAAAAAAAAGAAAAAAATCTAAATTACAATATCGATCGTTCAAGTACACCAGAATTATGTTGTAAACAAGTGGTTAAAATTTGGTACCGATCGTTTGAGCCGTTCTCGAGATATCGTGCACACCAACTTAGAAAATGTCGTTTCGAGAAAAAAGTTTTCAGTACGATTTATATTGATTTAAATTTTTTTTTTCAACTTACATTGA
Source organism: Ormyrus labotus (assembly GCA_035582975.1). Lineage (NCBI taxonomy): Eukaryota > Metazoa > Arthropoda > Insecta > Hymenoptera > Ormyridae > Ormyrus > Ormyrus labotus. Next base: position 21,228 of record JAWWEO010016746.1, read on the forward strand.
GTCGTCTACTCTAGGACTATAAAGGACACCTTCTCCAACGTAAGCTTCGTGGAAAGTAATTTGCGTGAAAAGAAATTCTAAGTCTAACTAAGGGGTTACCCTTAATAAAACGATGGGATATTCACAGTAAATAATAAAATAAATGTCGATGCGCAGACGCAAGGCTGCACAGGTACACAGGTACATATTCAACATCATGGATAAACGAAATTTTTAAAAATATAAATTTTTCTCGCCTTCTAGTCATGATTTCGCTAAAGCGCTTTTGAGAATTTATAGAGAACGCAACATAAAGGGACCGAAATTGCCGTTCGAATATTATCATTTTCCCCATTTTACCTATCGAATATTCATTTATTAAGATACGCAAATAACTACCAAAATTGAATAAATCAACGCGTGTGCGCGCGCATAATCATCGACACGCGTGGATTATTTCGAATTAGTAAATCATATTTGCACGTTCGGGTTTTACCCTGCTATGTTTTATGTTTACTTTTTTAACGGGTAAATTTTTTAATTTTACTATTTAATCTCTGATTTAAAGAATTTAAAGATTAGTAGTCTAAAGTCTCGACATCATCCGTTAAAAGATTATCTACCATGTCAGGATAAAATTCATTAAAAATGTAATATTCTCGCTTTTTAACAAAAATTATTATTTTATACAGTAAATTTTGTGACTTTCAATTTTACAATGCAGAACAACCAATTTTATTACATAGAATAGCAATTTTTGTTTGCGTTATTACAGAAAAAAATTAAGGTGGAGTGGTTCTGGTTGTAGTTATTTCTCTAATTTTGATTTCGCAGCATTCAAATTTTTTAATGAAGGTTACAATTCAATACACTATTTTTTAAGCCCGCTGTTTTATAAATATAAGCCAATATACTAGAAACTAATACATTTATATTTCGTTAGCTTATAATCGCGGCTTATCAGAACTGCATAAGAATCGTTCTTATATAGTAATAATCAATGTTCTCGCCGCATGCCGGTTCAAAAAACCAAGCCACCTGGTACAAAAGTCGAAATTGATCAAACGTAGAAAATTAACCTTAGTTCTAATAAATTTTGTTATATTCGTGATGAAAATTACTCTTTTATAAATTAAAAATTTTTAAATATGTAGTAAAATTTAATTTACATTTTAGTAAGTTATATAATTATTGATTGTTACTACATTTTATAGTAATTTTTATTCAAACGTTTTAATAATTATGTTAAGATATTAATAGTAAAAATTATTATATATCACGTCTGTCTCGCGGATATTATATAATACCGTAATTTGTATTAAATATGTGAGAAATTTTATTCTGACATTTTTCTTAGTGTGCAAATAATGAGACTAGAAAAGCGTGCTACTTCTTTGGATACATCCATTATTATACAAAAATACTTTTGGAGTAGATTATGATTGTAATATAATGTAATAGTGACAGAGCTGTCAATACGTTATTTTTAATATTATTTTGCATAATGTAATTAAAATTACAATCGACTTTATATGTTTCAAATCAATTTATTTACATGTAATTAATGCAGCATTCGAAAATCTTTAAACTTTTTATTAATTCGATCAACCTTTAGAACTATAAATAATATAAAAATAAAGTAGCATTTTAGAGAAGTCCTCTATTGCATTTCATTTAAAATCTAACACAAGTCAAGCACTATACAAATCTTGCAGACATTGCGTTTATAAATTTTGCTGACATTTTCTTGAGTATTTCTGGATCTTGTCAATTAATTATTGAAGAATAAAATAATTTTTTTTTAAATAAATTAATCGCTGGTAGAAATTTTATAAATTTTTTAACAAATTTTTTATAAATGTTTAAGGAAACAGCTAATTTTTTAGCCTAAAATTCACCTACAAAATCCTGAAAAGCGACATTATTCTGCTTAAATACTCATTTAATTTTTGGCATTATATATATATATTGTATATTATAGCACGTCACTTAACCTGGTAAGCAATTCTTTTTGTTTTACAGGCAAGTCTTTAGAATGGCTCTTATTTGTCAACATAATTGCAAAAATGAAATCATATATTTATAGTTCAGAATTTACTAAAGTAAAAAAATCGATAGTGTTCAGTTAGTGCATTCCATAGTTCTTGCAGTTTTTGTACTCTAGGTTTCGATTCGACTTGAGGAAGCTACCTCAGTGTACAATGTCGCCGATAGTGATGACCTAGTATTGGAAGATCATCGAAATCGTAAATATGGTACTCTGAGCAAATTTCAAAGCGAATCGACACCTAGGCTCCAAAAACTATGGAGCGTATCACTTGGACACCATCGTCAGCAGTTTTATACTCAGAGATAGCGTTCTAGTCAAATTATGCTTGCATTTGAGCGTGCTTTTGTATTCTGGCAAATGAAGATGTTAAATCAACTGACTCCGTCTTCACAGGTTGTGACAGGTTAAGGCTCCCGACGCCTGTTCGAGAAGATTGTATTCTCATCCTCATTAAGGGGGTTATATACTGATTTTTCCCTCCTATAAAAAAACCCTGAAAAAAAAATCTGTATGATTATGGTTTCTTTTGATAATATCTATCAAAAATATAGCATATTTTGACCAAAGGGGCCCAAACTGTACTCTGTAAGCCCATTTGATTCAGACATGTGGCTATTTTAAATTTTTTGCTTTGGCGTAAACTCCAGAATGAACCGATAGATGAATTTTCATCTAACAGGGCTTAA
>JAWWEO010016757.1:0-23936 GCA_035582975.1 Ormyrus labotus
AATGTTAATTTTCATATACTGAATTAAGTAAAAGCAAAAACTTACAAATGATCAAACACAAAAAAACAATATTGATTGTACAGCCCATATTATCTGCTATGTCTATAAGATATGTCTATAAGTTGTTACAGGATATTTTTTTACCTTTTTGTAAAATATTTATACTGAAATTTGAAATAAAATATTATTTTTAAATTGCATGTTCGTGTGCAATGAACAAGTAATTAAATGAACGATGCATAGTATTTTTACATAGAGTCAACGTTAAAATATTCTCAATAGTAGAATATTTAACATAACGTTATTTTACTTTTTTTAAATTTTGTACTCGTATTAATAGATAATATCCCTTTTTAACAAATTTTCAATTAATAATCAGTAAAAGGTAGTTAAATTAAACGCACGTTTTTTTCTTTAATACGAAAAATCGAATTAGTAAAAACTTTCCTCTGTTTAATTTTTTAATTTTGCTATTACGTATGAATTCATTTTTTATGGACCAAGTAAATAGAAAACATATTTACACGCCCATCTAATGTATATCTTTTAAGTAAAGTATAGGATTTAATTCCAATACATATTTTTTCAATTTAATATTTGATTATTTAAAACAAAATTATATATACGTAGAAAAATCTGATACTTTACGCAAAATTGTTAAAGATCACGGCCTTGAAGCACTAACAATGCATATCATTATGTCAGAAATGACTTCTCTTTTATACCTCTAATTCCAGCGTTTCCTCGCACTCTGCGTCTGTTAGTATTTCAATTTCTTTCCTCCCGATCATGGTAAACTTACTGTAGATCCAAAATGCCCTTTTTAAAACAATTGTTTTGTTGAAAATATCGCTGGACTGATTTTCGAAACAGAACTTACAATGGCGACTGTACTTAACAACATTTTTTTAAGCTTGTTCATTAAGTCAGCCCAAGAAGATCATGGTAAACTTACTGTAGATCCAAAATGCCCTTTTTAAAACAATTGTTTTGTTGAAAATATCGCTGGACTGATTTTCGAAACAGAACTTACAATGGCGACTGTACTTAACAACATTTTTTTAAGCTTGTGCGTTAAGTCAGCCCAAGAATTAAAAGTAAATCCACGACTTTCTCTGAGATCAGGTGTTGCTGCCAACACTTGGATTTGAGAGGGATGAATCTTGTCCAATCAATAAGCTACGGTTAAAACATGCTTATTCGTAATAACTAGGGAGGAAAAGAATTGGCAAGCCCATACTTTGGCCATACATTGGCAAGCCTTCGGCTCGGGTGTCAATTTACACAATCTATAAGCTTGCCATTTTACTTTCCGAGGTGCTTATACTATTTTTCTACTCGACGTCGCCGAAAAGCGGCAACTTCCTTTTCAGAAAGTTGGCGCTTTCAGGCCGGAGGGCAGAAAATATAATTTTGCTCTGTAATAAATTTAGAATTTTTATGACCAATAGTTAGTACAAAAGGAAACTTTTTCTGCCGAAAGCCTGATATTATGACCAATTAACTCATTTGCATTTGGAGGAATTGTACTGCGAACTTTTGAAAATTAAAAATATTGGTAGTTCTTAATATTTACAATAATATAGTAATAATTGTAAAATAAAAATATACATAAAAAAGTAAATTTTTAAATATTAGGGGCTTTAAGGAAACTATTCGTAAACATTTTAGCAGGTGTTTGTAATTTTTCGAACAGATTTAAAATTTTTTTTTAATTGATTCAATAGAAAAATATTTTTTCCTTTATAACGTATATTATTCAATGACGAAATAACTGGTATTGATATTTTTATATGCATAATTGATTATTTACGCATTATTTTAAAATTTATTCGTTTTTATCATTATTACAGAAAATTTCAAAAGGTCAGGAATAAATAACATATAATTAATAACGTATAAATTAATTTTTTCTGAGACGGTTCATTATTAATCTTAAATCTTACAGAAAAAAGAGTTTAAATTAAAAATTTTTAATGTCATCGATGATAAATTATCTGTACAAGTAAACACTATAATGCAGATTCACCCTTTGTAAGTTAAGAACTTTATTTTTCGGACAGTCGTCTCTATAAACACCTACAACTGCATTATCAGTACCTAATAGTGGTCCTCCACTGTCACCCTGTAATAAATTCAACAATAATTAATAATAAGGAGCATCTAAGTATTGTCTGTAAAAATATTTTTAAATTTAAATTAAAACTAAAAATATTTATTGCTTACGCAGCTGACTAAAGACCACGGTTTTGCAGCACTACACAAGATATGTTTGCCAATATTAGATTTTTCCTTCGCAGCTTTTTCTACTTTTATTTTACTTTCATCTTCCGATAATATGTTTACTACTGTTGTTTGTAAAATTGGGGAAGTACCTCGAAATGACGCTTTTTCCTCAAAAGAACTATTCCTTGCATCAGAATTACCTCAAATTAGACATTGCATATATATATATATATAATTATTATAAAATGTTTATGAGATAGTGTTGAATTTAAAATAGGATAAATAATTTAAAAGTTAATCATTCTCTTGATTTATATTCAAAAATAAAAATTATAAAAATGTAGAAATAAGAAACAAAATTGTTTTAGAAATAAATAAAATATATTATTGCTGATGGTGCCTTGAGAATATCAGACACGGAAATTAAGTTAAACTTTTTACATTGATTATTCACGAAGAAACAATAAAATTCTCAAGTTCAAAACAAATTTTATTTCAATCGTGTAATTGTAGCTTAGTCGGTATTAATTGTAAAAATTCTAATATATATATATTATATATATATATGGTATTATAGCTAAGTTAAAATTACACGATTGAAATAAAATTTGTTTTGAACTTAAAAATTTTATTGTTTCTTCGTGAATAATCAATGTTAAAAGTTTAACTTAATTTTCGTGTCTGATATTTTTAAGACACCTTGAGCAATAATATATTTATTTTTAAAATAATTTTATTTCTTATTTCTACATTTTTTAAAATTTTTATTTTTGAATATAAATCAATAATGATTAACTTTTAAATTATTTATCCTATTTTAAATTCAATACTATCTCATACAACTTTGATATTTTTTTCATTGCACGATAAAATGTAACCTTCATCTTTTTATAATAAATTATTATAAAATGTTTATAAGTAAAAAATGATCACGAAAAGATTACTTTATTATAAAATTTGGTGCGTTCGTAAAAAAAGTCACGATAATGCCAAATTCAATAGTATAAAATAACTAATGAAGCACAATTAAGTTATTTCAATATTTAACTTTAAGAGAACTTCCAAGGCTATCCAGTACGATGCGCCTATTGATAACATTTATTGTAATAATTGCTATAGTTTTAAACGAAACTGCAGCCAAAGGTAATTTTTTAATTTTTATCATAGCACTTACTCTTTAATTATAAAAGTTTACCAGAAATTACTTGTAGACGTAAGCAATTAAATAAATATTGTAAATATTTAACCAAATATTCTCAGCATTATTCAGTAACAGTCCAGGTTCATCAAGTTCAAATACTGGCAGACATCGCCACCCACTGTCTTTCCGTTGTCAATATGGTGGTGGTTATGACTGGGGTTCAAAAGACAAGAACACAAAATATGAAACTTTCTATAAGTACGTAGAGAATACTAATCAGTGTGTTCCATTTACTGCACCAAGTTTACCCAACTATTATGGATTTAGAAGCTTTAACGAATGCGAATTGGCTTGCAAAGATATTTGTAATTAATCATTTTCTTAATCTATTTATGTTTGCAAAACGTGTAATAATATATTTTTCAATCTTTTTAGATCATGGCTAAAACAACATTTGTTTCAGGAAAGAAAATATTATCGCATTATACTAATATAAAAAAATTAAAAAAGAAGTCATGATTGAATATTGAATAAAAAACAACGCAGAAAAACTTTGCAAAATTATTTTTTTTAATTATAATGTCCCTCATTTTTTCATTCTTTATGTTTTCTTCATGAAAGATTTTGTAAAATATTCTGTCTTTCGAGGTGGAAAATTTTGTTTATTTTATTTCAGAGTCATTAAAAGATATCGGATTAATAAATAAGATTATTAATCCAACTTATTAACTTGCCAAATTATAACGAAAAGTGCAATTTATAATGGAATATGAACAATGCACTTTTTAGCTTTGACAGTAGATATTTGAATTTAATAAATTAAAACATCTTTCGAAATGTAAATAATAAATAATAATCAAACTGTTACTACTACAAAGTCATAGTTACGTACTGTTTATTTTTGCGGTATTTGCTCTGAGAGCCTTGTTTGAATAATTTTCATTCGTTATTGTGCTGTCGAGTCTGCGTGTCGAGTCTGTCTGTTCTATTTAAAATGAAGTATTCAAGTATATTTTTTGTGCTTATTCTTTTGTTTTCAATACATAGAGGTATTTTTCTTACCATTTAAACTTTAAAAATTTTGTAGGAACTACTGTAAACTTGTTCATTATGAGAAGTTTTTAATAATTTTAGGTTTTACACTAAAATGTTACGAATGTGGTCCGAAGGATGAGGATTGTTATTTGAATCCAAGGCAGGACAAATATCTTCGAATTTGCCATGATGGCATTTCATCAGACATAGGTATTTCATATAAATTTAGCGTCGATTACAGAATGTTTAAAATTAATTTATTCAGTAATTTTTTATAGTTATGAAACGAACATATCTGTTGTAATCATATTATTTTTAAATATGCTATAAATATTGTATTTATATATTTGCAACGATCTATTTCCTGTGACATTCAGAATTTTATTATTTATATCTCGTATATATGATTCAAACTATTTCACCAAATTTATGCATTTTCATTGATTCCTAATATTAAAAATGAATTCAAATTTCAAATATAAATAGTTTCCAAAAGTTAACTATATTCTACAGAAATTAAAATAAATTATTAAACGAAAACACGAATTTATAGGTCCTTCGGAACTATCTCGCGAGATACCGGACATCAAAATGAATGTAACTTGCCAAAAATATGTAGCCAGTAAGTACAGTTTTAAATAATTAACACAATAAATAAAAGCATTGAATTAAATATAAATTTTACAACCATTTTAATTTTAGAATCCAGAACAGACGAAAATAAGGTATACGTCGTGCGAGGATGTGGTATTTACAACGAAAGAGCTTGCGAGATGTTTAATAACACGAAACCGAAAGAATTTGAAATTGTCGATGCTTGTAAATCCTGTGATACTGATTTGTGCAACTCAGCTTCTAAAACAGACGCTGCGATTTATGGACTAAGCTTAATTCTGTTTATGATTTGGAAGTTTGGTTTTTAATTATGAAAGCGTTTTTATAAATTTTGACAAAACTTTAATTTAGTATTTTTTACGGTTGTTTCTAATACGTTTTACACTGGAACTATATATTTTTAAATTAATTACGATATTTTATAAGATTTTTTTTAATAATTACGATAATTTATATTATTTTATAGAAGTGTAAATATAAGAGTTGTATAAATAAGTTGAAATGTAAATAAAAACAGCAATACAAAAATAATGTTTTAACACTTTTCTATATAATTCAAATAAAAAATATTAGTTTCAAAAGAGAAATGTACATGTAAATTCATTGTAAAAAACACATCAATTTTTAAAGAAATTATACGTTGATTGCAAAATAGTAAAAAACATAATTTTAAAAATCATTGTTTAAATCTTATTTTTAGTTTTGTCTTAAATAATTATTATTCTGTAGCTACAAAACATACTTTTATATTAGTTTATTCCTAAGCTTACTCTTCATAAAAAGTAATATAAACAATGCGGAAAACCCAGAAAATAGAAGCACAATTTACAGATCCGCGTACGAACTCCTCCGCATTCAACCACTTACCGCGCCGAAAAAAAAACTCCCGTAATCCCTTAAACAAAACCCGAGGCATCTCCGCTCTTTCCGCCGATTCACGAAACTGACTTGGCTCGGCTACCGTTCCCCCGAAAGTCCACCTGTCGATCGCCCACGCAGATCGAAGGGTTGCGATAAAAACTGGCGCCGGGCGCTCACCCGTACCTGCCCAGCCCGTCTCGCCCGAGGAGGGCTTAAAGTCAAGATGCAGATCGCAGGAGCGCCTGCGGAATGCACGAAATTCTTAATTGCGGCTTTAACCCTTGAGCGCTGCGTGTCTCCCGCCCGGGAGCTTGGCTTAGTGGCTTCTCGCCGGTGGCGTATATACCCCTTTCTCAATTGTGCGTCGTCGCTGCTCCGCCCTCGGCGTTTAGGCCGCCGTTCTTCGCCTTCTCGAGCCTGTTGTTCTTGGGGATCTCGGGCCGAGCGCCGACGCATGCTTTTTTTCGACTGTGCCGAGAGACCGGACGTGTTTTTGATTTTTGAGTTAACGAAGGTCCGTACGAAGGTTGGAGATTCGAGGGGGTTTTGTTGAAGATGCTGGAAAGAACGTTTGGGTAATCGATGAATTAAAACGGGACCAATTGTTGATTGTATTTGTTATTATTTTTACACATTTATTCCACACTTGAGAAAATTCAAGTAAAAAATCTTCAATTTTTCAGAAAAAGAATAGAATTAATCCCCGTTTATCAACAAATCTTTCCACGATCAAACCGTCGTGATTAAAAGCCTCTACAAGCACCAACCACTTCCTACTCGAACCAACTTCTCCTCAAAACAAGCCACCGCGCGACAACCCAAAAAAAAAACGATCTACTCCCTCGCACGAAAGCGACACAGTACAGCCAAATCTCTCGAAACAATGAATTCAACCCCTCAAAGCGAACCCGTCGCCACTCCGAGCCGCGGGGTATATCACCTTTGCCGCTTTAACCCCCGAGGCTCTCCGAGGGCCGCACGCATCAATCATCGGCGCGCGAGACGTCGTTGCGTCGTGCCTCGCGCCGGAAACGAATTTTCCGGCGCGCGTGAAATCAAAAAATTGTGGGCCGATCCTCGAGGAGCCGCGCCACAATGCGCGTGCGTCAATGGCCGCGAGGAGCTGCCCTTTATTTATTCCGGCTGTCACGCGGGCCGCGCCGTCTTTTCCTTCGGCTTTCTGTATTATGCTTTTTTTTTGAAGCCGCTTTTCCGGCTCTCGCTTTTATTGGGCCCCTCGAATCTGCGGTTCCCTTCCTCCTTGCGCCCGCGACTCAAATACTTTTACGCTATTTTCGTTTCTTAATTCGGGGCAGCTCGCGTACGATTTTCTTCGATACTTCGGTGAAGCTTGGCGATAATTTTATCGGAATTTCGAAGCATTTTTCTCCAAAAGCTACGTGCACACTTTGCCGAGCAGCTTTTATCAAAAATCAAACGGGACCGTATCACGAACACCATAAATTTCGTGTTTCCTCGAATCTCCATCGAAATTCTTGACCAAAAGTCCGGTCCACGCGAACGTCAAGCTCGCCTCTCGCTTATATAATAAGAAGGCGGCAATCTCGACGGCTCCGTGACGCGTGAAAATTCGAGAGACGTCGGAGAGGGAGGGAATCCGATGGTCGGCGGTGGCGCGTGGCAGCTGCAGCCCGCGAGTACAATGTCCTCGAGACGATCGGCCGATCGTCTCGAGGATTCGACAAGTTCCGAGGGTCGGGGACCTTAAGGGAAATGTGCGTTACAGCTGATTTCGGGAGGCTTTTGTCGGGACGGGGTTTTAAAAGGAATTTTCTTATATACTTGGTTCCTCGATCGTGCGGAATGCGGTATTAATTACCGATAATCCCGGTTCGAGGTACTGTTCGCAGGGCTGATTACAGAGTTCGATTTGATTTTCTAGATAAATAACAGTGCTTAACTTTTTAATTATTCGTTCTATTTTAAATTTTTTATTATAAAAAGATGAAGGTTATGTTTTATCGTACAATGAAAAAAAATATCAAGGTTATATAAGTAATAAATGATCACGAAAAGATTATTTTATTATAAAACTTGGTATGTTCGTAAAAAAAGTCACGACAATATGCCAAATTCAGTGGTATAAAATGATTAATGAAACACAATTAAGTTACTTTTTTAAAGTTAAAGTTAAAGTTGAAATACTTTAACTTTAACAGAAGCAGAGAACTTCTACAAGCTTTTCCAGTATGACGCGCCTATTGATAACATTTATTGCAGCAATTGCTATAATTTTAAATGAAACTGCAGCCAAAGGTAATTTCCAAATTTTTATCATGGCACTTATTCTATGATTATAAAAAAATTTACCAAAAATTAATTGTAAACATAAAACATAATTAAATAAATAATTGTAAATATTTAACCAAATATTCTCAGCGTTATTCGGTGACAGTCCAGGTTCGTCAAACTCTGCTACTGGTAAGCATCCCCACCCAAAGTCTGGCCGTTGTCAATACGGTGGCGGTTATGAATTGGGGCCAAAGCCAAAAGAATTAACATTCTATAAGTACGCGAAGAATTCTAAAAAGTGCACCACGTTCACTGCACCAAATCTGCCCAAATCTTACGGATTTACAAGCTTGAAAGAATGCGAATCGACTTGCAAGAATGTCCGTGAGTAATTTTTAAATTATTTCTTACTCCATTTTAAACTCAATCGTCCGCGTGGCGCGGGGCTGTTGTAAAAAATATAAATATTATAATATTAACCTTTGCTGTATCATTTTTTCTCAGCGCTGCCTTCCCGTTGTCAAAATAATGCCGCTTTTGAAACTAGCCCAAAGGATAAATACGCAACGTTCTACAAGTACGTAGAGAATTCTAATCAGTGCGTTCCATTTAGCGCGCCAAGTTTGCCCAGCTATTTTGGATTTAAAAGTATGTCGGAATGCGAAGCGGCTTGCAAAGACGTTTGTAAGTCATAATTTTTTCTTTATTCTTATTTATATTTGTGAAATATGTAATAATAATATATTTCTTACCTTTTAGATCATGGTTAAAACGAGTTTCAAAAACGAGCTTTGTACTATTTCATTATACTAATAAAAAATAAAAAGGGACTTATGGTTGTGCGTTAAATAAAACGTATCGTAAAAAAATTACAAAATTATTTTTTTAAATCATAATAACACCCCACGTTTTTATTTGTAATGTTGTCTACGTTAATGTTTTTTTTTTAAATATTCTACCCTCCACGGCAATGAATATCACAGCAAAATTGCTGTAATATTACAAATATTGCTGTGGGAGGAGGGAAAACTTTGCTCATCTTGTTTCAGAGCCAGCAAACGATTTCTGATTAATAAATAAGATTTGTCAAAATTGTCGGAGGCGCCACAAAAATTGGAGCTATCATTTATTCTTATTAACGTTTGATCGTCGAGATTTTTTTTACCCAGCTTGTTGGCTTGCAAAATCGTAACGAGAATTTCTCTATCTCATACCGTAAGTTTACTTGCACTTAAAAACTCGTAGCCGCACAAAAGTAATTCAAAGCTCCAGGCTCTCAACTCTAAAACCCCTCTCGAAAAAGAGGTCGTCGCTCGCTATATACCCCCGAGCAGCCAAATGCACCGAAAATATTTGTCACCGGATCCCCGGCACTCGGTCTTATTCGCGCCCCGCGCAAGAAAGGCGCCCGGCGCAGCCGTCGAATAAAAGATCCGTCTCGAGCGATCGAGCTCTCCCCCGAATCGATATTTACGTCCGTACACCCTCGAAGATCCTCGAAGAATAGCCCTCCCAAGTGCCAAAGTCTCTCTCTCTCTCAGCTCCGCGCGACAAAGAGACCGGAGAAACCGCGGCGCTGTTGCTGCAGCGCGGCGCGCGAAGGAAAATCCATCCCTCCCCCCCGGCGAGGAAAAACACAAGGGGTGGAATCGCGCATCGAGTCAGGTAAGGAGCGAGAAACCGGAGCGGAGAGAGAGAGAGAGAGAGAGAGAGAGCGGGGAGAGGAGCTCCGCTCATTGATGCGGGGGACTTTGTGTCACCCGCACAGAGACGCGAGGAAACGCGTCGATGTATCGGGGGCGCGTTTTATGTGCGTTCCTTCCAGGAAAGAACAGCCTTTTACGTAACAGCCGGCGAGAGAGAGAGAGAGCACATCCTTTTTAATGGGCCCGTGGCTACCGGGGGCTCGAGGGGGGGAAGAAGACGAAAGGAGGTGACGATGATCATCGGCACCGGGATTCCGGTGAGGACGTGCGAATAGATGGGGAATTGACTCTTTCAGATTTTTGTTTTGGAGACAGTAGAAGGAATAGTGCGGATTGGCTCGTCAGTGATGTGATTGGCTAAATAAAATTTTAATTAAACAGCTTTTTTATTTACCTGTTGGTTGGGAAGGACGCCTAAATAAATTATCATTTTTATTTCGGTTTTATAAAATGATAAAAAACTGAAAATTATTGAGTATTAATAATTTATTAACATAAACTCTAGTATATATTAATTTTAATAAGACAAAGATTACAATAAAATTACTTTCTTGCTCTCGTTGCGATCATCTGCCAATAATAATAAGTTTTTATAAAAATTTGTAAAACTCGCGCAGCCGACTCAGTCCTCTAACAAAAACGATTATTGACAAAAAATCCACCTTTCGCTAATTAAAAAATTCTCTCTTCCAATCGGTCCCTCCACCGGTCGAAACTAAATAAAAAACCTCCGGAAAATCTCCCAATCCCCGAGTTATACGGTGACCTCGTAAGCCCAAAGATCAAGTGCAGGAAGATCCAAAGCACCGTAACGAAAAAAAAAAGAAAATAAGAAAAAGAAAAACAGCCGAAGGAGCTCGGAGAAAAAGAACCGAAAGCCGCCAAGAATCGTCCTCGTGGGTGTGGACATTATCGCGCTCGCAAATTCTCGCTCTAATCTGTGAGTAATTGTCGCGCTCGACAATGAAAAGCCGTCGCGGCCCCGCCACCCCATACCTGCGCCGCTCCTTTTCACTCTCTCTCTCTCTCTCTCTCGCTAACGTGTAAATATACGATTTCCCGCTTTGTGTGCTCGGAATCCGTGCGCGTCGGCCGGCTCGGCGATTAATCTCCGATTATAACACTCGGCTTGACGGGCCGCGCAACACTTTTACGAGCTTCTTTTCCTTTTACGTCTCCTTTCTCGTTCGCGCGCGCGCGCGCTCCACGGCTTTGATCGGACTCCTGCGAGTGTATGTATAGGAGTCGAGATGGGCTGCAAATTCGGGGAAGCTCCGGAGAGTGCCTTGGACTTTTTTTACGAGGAAAGAGGCGCGATAAATCCTGGTTTCTAGCCTTTTTTCCGCCGACGGAGCCTCTTGCAACCCTTGTTTTTTGTCGACTTTTGGGGCGGCGATGGGAGGCGAAAGATCGATTTGTGGACGGAGTGCAATAGGTTGTTAGGGTATGTGATTGGGAACTTGACTGATCTTTATTTGCCCGACGAATGTGTACACGCGTTACTGTTATATCAATTTTTTTTTGTCGATTTGAAATAAAATTGCTCTCTGGGATGAAATTACGTTTACATTGAGAAGGGGACTTTATGATTGCATTAAAATGATAAAATAAAAAATAAAAATAATGAAGAATACAGTTTTTTTCAATTATTGTTGAAAAATATTTTCGAATAATCGTATAATTAATAAAGTTAATCATTTTTTTTTATTGATACTGTGTATAAATAATGATTCAAAAAATTAATAATTACTTATTGATATTCGAGATCATACAAATTTATTTGTTTTCAATCAAAGTATTATTTAAAAATTTTGAATATATTTATTTGTTGATAAAAACTATATTATCTGTCTTGTTAGTCAGCCATTACAAGTATAAAAACTTTTCAGTCGATGCAAAACACAAGCACAAAAGATTCAATTTTCTCGCGGCATCTCATATAAAAAAAAAGTTTTAGGCCCAACTGCAAAACCGCATCCACTCCTCCGCCGCCGCCAAAGAGCCTCCGGTGCATCGCTAAAAAAAAAAAGAAACGGAACCGCCCTTTTTACCCCATAATCAAGTCGAGGATCGATTTCCGTAAACGCGGCATTTTAAAACTGGGCCCGCGCGCGCATTCCTTCCTTTCTCGTATCCCTCGCTCCCCGAAAAGGAGAGAAAAAAAACACACAGAGAACTCGGCCAAGGAGAAGCGAGGAACCGTAAAAGAGGAAAAACGCTATAACGGGGTGATTTCCTTGAAATCGGAAGACGGGCCCCGCTACGCGGCGGCGGCGGCGCTTCGGGGAGAGAGAGCGGAAAGAAGAGAGAATCAGGTACAGGCGGGGGGGAGTTTTTCCTTTCCTCCGACGGCGCGCGCTTCCTTCTTTTACCGGGCGCAGCCGCGCGCACAATGGCCCCGCCATCATGAGCGCACTGATTTAGGGACACGCGTTGCGTAGGAGATTATATATATTTTTCTTTTTTTTTTTCGCTTTCGTGCCACCGGCTGCGGGCCTCTCGCTGCTTTGGTATTTTTGACGATTAGGGAGATGCCCGGGGAAGCCTGCCTTGGGGCCGGTGGTACTTGGAAGAGTTTGAATTTGAGAGGAATTCTGACGGTTTTCTTATAGGTTGACGATTGAATTAGGCGTGAAGAGAAAGGTATTTAATGCAGCTGATTTTATGTACGGATCTTGCGACGATAGTAATTTTTTTTATACCGTTGATTTAAATTCGTATGACTACGTTGGCGCAATTTATAAATGTTCTGTTGCTCGGTTATTACGAAAAGTGCCGTTTTGAAACGCGCGACAATTATAATATTGAAAAGCTTCAACAACATTTCTCCAAAAGTGCGGGGAATTAACGTCCTCTAAAAACTCCCGAAAAAAAAACCTCGCTCTCACCCGCGAAGACCGACTCCTAAGCTCGCCGTGCGCACTTCCCACCGGCGAAGACTCAGACGAGCGTGACGCGCCGCGATCGCTCAACAAGTAAAAAAGCACACATGGTCAAGGCGCGCTCGGCCCCCCCGCTCGCGCGTTTATCGCTTCCGCATGTGTCGTCGTGCATTGTGTGTCGTCCTTCCTCCCTCTCTCTCCCTCTCTCTCTCTCCTCACGTTGCGCGAAAGAGAGTCGGCCCGTAAGAGGCACAAAGGAGGAAAGCGCGTCGCCCAGGGAAATTAGGCCCCGACTCGGGTTTCCCGCATCCGGAATGCCTCTGCGCGAGGAGCTTTTGCTTTGCCGGGGATTTGGAAAGTACTCCGTTATAAATATAGAATGCCGTTGAGCGCGGGAGTTTTTTTTTTTTTTTTGCGACGGCTTTTTTTTTTGGGACGGTTGCCGAGTGTCAAAGAGTTTGAGTGAGACGTGAAATTTGAGGAAACGCGCTTTTTTCGACGGGCTCCTTTTTTTTTTACCGATTTCTGGTGTTAAATACAATATTTTTCTCTCTTTTGGAAAGTTCGTGTATTTATTATCGTTCGAATTTAAGGGCAAGAGGCGAGAGAAGTGTTTGGCCATGTGTCAGTTCACTTTCTGCAACACTAAAGCTAGGTAGTATACTTAAACAAGTTGCATTTTATTTATACTAAAAATTACTCCCTTGAACACTTAATTGAAATATGTTTTATGATGGAAAGTCGTAGAGTCAAAGGAAATCCCACCAACAGTTGGGTTTACGGTGTTTACGGTATAACGGTACAGGTATCCCTTTCGGTGAAATACGACTTAGGGAAAAGGATGAACTGATCTATTCAGTTAACCACGCAAAATTGGTTCAAGGTCAAAGAAAGAGAAACGGCAGAACCGAAATATATGATGTCCAAGTCGGGGCTAATAAAACGCACTATGTGTAACTGTATTCGTGTATACAGTTTTACGTCTGTTCATTCATAATTTTCGAAATAAACCATCCCCCTTTCCGAACCCCCAGGAGAGCAGCGTCAAAATCTCGATGACCAACTCGTTCCGAGATACGTCCACTCGTCGGCGCATTATGCAAGGCAGATGCAACCGGCGAAGATGCTCCGTCGCGATATCCCGCCAATTTCTCGGCTCGTCGCAACGTCCGGGAGAGACCTTGACAAAGGCCGCGTCAGATATACAGAGGCTCGAACAATGCAGGCCTGCGCCTTGCGGAATTCGTCCTCTCTCTCTCTCTCTCTCTCTCTCTCCTCGTCTTCTTCTTTTTTTTCGTCCCTTTCATCCCGGCTGCACAAAAACGCAACGAGGGTGGCGCTGCTTTTTTCCCTCTGTATACGTATGGAAAAACCCTTCGGCCAGTGTTTCTTTCTTTCTCCCCTTCGCCCGCGCATACACGTACGTTTCCTCGACATAATCGGCCGCCTCTTTTTTTTTTCTCTCCCCCTCCCCCGAGCGCGCCTGTATACCTGTTTTCCCTACGTAAGAGGCCGATGATCGTCGATGAAGCTCTGCGACGCAACGGAGAAGAAAAGGAGAGGACCGGAAAAAAAGTGAAAATATTTGCTGGGAAGCGCAGAGTTTTTCGGGGAAGTTCGCTGGTCCGTTAAAACAACTTTCGGGCTCGATCTGACGGATTGGGTTGGGCTGCGCGCAGTTGCCGATACAAATCCTACGATTGTATCGGACGCGAGTGAAAAGTTAATCTTGTTTGAATTTAGGATAGATCGCGAAAATATTTTTACCGAAGTGTAAATGTTTGTGACAAATAATATTATGTTCGTTTACTTCTTATTTCGTTGTAAACTGAAAAAATCAGTTAACAATGTTAAAAAATTAACTAATTGGGCTGGTGTATTTTAAATGGAGCACTTTTTAGCTAAAATTAATGTCTAAATTAAATAAAAACAATTGGATAATCATTTTAAAAGATAAAGTATCATTAAAATGAAATATTTGCGAGCAAACATATTTAATTATTTGATAATAACAAAAAGTAATAGCAATTTATCGTTTTCAACTGCAAAACAAGCTAAGAATTGGCTAAAAACTCCTTAACGTTTCTACCAGATCATCATTTAATCGAATAACAGTTAACAGTACGCTTTTAAAAAGTGCAGCAATTTAAAAAAAATCTATTTCTCAATTTCGCCACCTGAATCCGAAACTTAGTCGAACCGAAAATCCAGTTTTCCAGCTTGGCAGCACCTTCCAACCTCGCATCCTTCCCCCGCATATCCCGTCCGAAGTCCGCTCCTCATTTACGCAACTCTCTCTGTCAACCCCCATCCAAAGCCCCCATACAAAGAAAGGGTCTCTCTGCTCCAGTTTCGGTGAAAATTGCGCATGCGGCCCCCGGTAGGATTTACGAGGCGCGCGGCGTTTTACCTGCGAACTGCTCCAGAATTGCACAAGACTGACGCCGGGGCGCCTCGTAAATCACACGCCCCCACGTCGGGGGTTGCGGTTGCTCTCTGTTTTTCGTGGCTATCGGCCACGCAATGCCACGCAATTCTGGAGCGGACAGTGGCGTAGGAGACGGGGGTTCGGAGCTGCTCGGGTTGCCGGAGCGAGAGACCGGATTGCTCTTCGGTGGAGAGGAAAAGCGGGCGTATTGAATAGTACGAGTTTTTCTACGTTTCCGAGGCTTGGGAGGGTCGTAAATGTGGCGTTTGGTGGCAAAAATTATTGTCGATATTTATGCTTTGTGAAAAAATATTTTATTTTTGTTACGAGTTTGCTCTTATCGTTACGAAGTCATTGTAAAAATTAATTAAACAAAAGCTGCGCGTTTTTAAAATACTTTAGACGATACCTTTATCGGATAATCAAAAAATTATTTTTTACTGTAAAATATATGATTTGTTTATGTAATTAGAGTTCAAAATATAATATTTTACACTAAAAATGTCTAAGAGAAGTTTACCGCCGTTTTAATGAACACTGAAAGGCTGCAGGTGATTAAATATTTTGAATTATATATTTTTAATAATGTAATAATTATACAATACATTTATTTCATGCAAATTTAAAAAATTATTTAAACCAAAAATCAGTTTAAGTAGAGAATTCTTTAAAAGTTATTGAATACTATTATTAAATATTATTATTTACAGCATTTTACTATTATTTTCACTTTGGCCAATTTTTGACCAATTTTTCGATCAAAACGGTATCGTTTTTAACAGGGATATTGGTAAACAGTTAGGCCAATTTTTAAAAAATTGGTCAATAACTAATAAAATAATGCTGAAAACTTCCAACAGGGTTATTATTGAAACAAATGATTTTCAAAAAGTTAAATTTTATTTCTAACAGCCAATTAACCATAATAGAAAGTAAATTCGAAGAACGACACCCAATTCTAACGCAAACCCCGAAACTATGCGTCACAAACTTTCTCCTAGTTAACTTCATCGGATTCAAGCATTAACCCCGCAAATGCCCCCCCAGCAGCCATCCGCAAAGAACCGGTTCTTACCTAATCGAGATCTTCCGCTAATTGCTCCGGAAAATGAAAATCTGCAAAAAGCGCAGTTCCGCACGACTGGCCCCGGGACGAGTTCGGCCCCGTCGACAAACAACTATTATCGGGCTTAACATTGGGCGCATAATCTCTTCAGGTGTCGAGAGACGACGAGGTCCGGGAGATAAGGACAGAGCGCAGGTAAAAGACAAACGCAATGAAATTTTCGAAAATACGCTTACGGAGGAGGGTTATATGCGTTTCGAGGAGATACGTTCCGCTCGGCTTGCTGTCTGTGGGGATTAATAGATGAGATTGTCGATTTATGATGTGTTTGAAAAGGCCGCGGTGCTTAGTTTGTTTGAGTTACGCAAAAAAATTCGGGAGGTTGTTTATTAATTATTTTTCTCGGTAAGTGTTTTATAAATGTGGTGTTTTTAGTTGAAAATGGCTAGTAGTTGGAACTGAAAAACAGTAGCAGAAGGTACATGATTGTTCATTCATGAGCAATCCAGATAATCGGAGAAAATTTTAATAATGTAAGGATAAAGTTTCCATGATATTCAAGATGCAGAATCAGATGATGAATATATAGAAAGGAAGAGGGAAAAAGGGAGATTTGAATATCTTTTCTTCGTTGACTTTATACATCGTTAGATAAAATTATACTTTCTAAAACGTAAAAGTAAAAGTAATTATGAAAAAAAAATTGAAACAACGCAATCTAATTAAAACCACCAATTAAACAAATAATTTAATTACAAAAAATTCAGTGCCAAGTTTACTTTCTCGTCGTTATTAACCCAACCCTCCCGAACGTAAACCCGCAGACCCGAAAAAGGGTTGGCCCAACATCTCCTCGCGTTTCCCCAAAGCCGGAATCGAAAAAGCCCATTAAGAGCGAACTCGGCTCGACGGCAGCAGCGACTGGATGATGAATATAAAGGGGCGGCGCGGCTCTCAACCCTCTCTCTCTCTCTCTCTCTCGTGACCCCCCGGGAAATCAATACTTTTTATGGGAGCGGGAAGACTCTCTGGACCGACGCTTTGCACACCGAAAGAGGTGAGGGGGGAGACTAAGTTAGCAATTTTTATTGCCGGCTGGCTTCCGTAATGGCGCGCAGTCGAGCGCCTTGGCCGAGAGGGTAATTAGATAGCACAAGAGATCGAGGCTCGCGATTGTTGGCTTTAGGTTAAGAGGCTTTTCGAAGCCGAAGGAATTCTAATGACATTTAATTATCTTGCAAATACACTCCGCTTTTTCACCGATGAATATACGCTTACAGAATCCTATTATCCATTCGCGATATCGGCAGTATTTGACGAAGAAATTTTTAACGTCGCCATCGAGAGATGCTCGAGTGTATTAGAATCCAATTTTCTTAAAACCAAAAAATTACAATCACACCGACACGCGCCCCGATCCTCGGCTCGACTTTCCTCACCCCGCGGCAGCCCGGGGTCTAAAAAAGCCACTAAAGGATAAAAATAACGAAAGCTCTCAGCTCTCCGTCGTTACGAAAATTAAAAGCGACGCAGTAAAAGCGAAATAAGAAAAGCACCCCCCCCCCCCTCCCTCCCTCCCTCCCACCCTCGCGGAGATGTATCGAGCGGGCGCAGGAAGAAAATGAGAAAAAAAAGGGAAGAAGAAGAAGAAGGGTGCTCCAGCAGTTCACCCTCTCTCCGCGGTTCCACGTGCCGGCGTAATCAGGAATATCATTAAACTCTCGAGTCCCCCCCCCTCCTCCTGCCCCCCGCCACGGCCGGGTTCTCGGGGAGAGAGGAGAGAGAGAGAGCTGAAACTTCTTCGCCGAGGCTCGATATCCTCCGAGGCGCTCCTTTAATTTCGAACTCTATTTTTTTCCTGGCGGCGAGGCCCCGGGAAATTTCTGTACCGCGAACGGGAGATACCGCCGGGGGCTGGGAGGGGGGGGGAGGAGTGCGTTCACGAGATGCGCGTAATTGAGAGTATTGACGTAAATTCGCCGGGGATCGGAAGGGCGTCGTAATTATGGCTGGGGATTAGATAGTTGTTGCGAAAAATGCGGTGTTTTATCGATAAGGGGATGCACTTTGTTGCGGATAAAAGTGCGTCCTAAGTAAGCCGAGTATAATAGAAAACCTTCCTACTTTTATTACTTTTTAATTTTTTAAATAATTGAGTTTGAAATTAAATCAAACCGTTAATAAAGTGCTAAATCAAATTAACAGAAGTACCAACAGAAATTGTACAGACCTAAAAATTAATAAAGAAAAAACAGACAGAATTCGTCTGTTCCACAACTACAGACTGAAGCACTTGTCAGTATAATTCAAAACCTCAAGATAATCTTCGAAGGAAGAGCGCACACCGCGAGATTCCAGAGAACCGTATTCTGAAATACGTGTTATCTCCGAAAACATCGGGGGCCGTCTCCGAACGCATTTCGAAAGCAGTCCGTCTGCGATCGATCTGAACGGGGAAAAAGGGTTCTCGCGTATTTTGACAGCATCGCTTTGTCAGAGGAGCCCCTCCGTTAAAATCTCGAGCACACATCGGAGCGATCGAGAGGCGAGTTATTTATTTAAATTCGAGCACTGATTTCCATTGTGAACGGGTTGGCGTGGGAAATGCGACACCTCCGAGAGAGAATATAAACGGGCGAGGGAGAGGATTGGCGAGTTTTTCTTCGAGAGCTTTATGTATTTTTATATATTGCTGATCGATGGGCCGATAACCCCGTTTTTCCGAGGAAGCTGAGTGTCTTTGTAATCGAAGGGAGATTCGGTGCGACGGGAAGCAGGAGGAAATGAAATGGATTTCAAAGAAGAAATTATGAAAGACGTGATAAAATGAAAAAGACGTTTCGATGCATTAGACTAATTCATATATATTTTATTCAAAGACATTTACTACTCGCAATGACATTTTACTCCATCTTCGCAAAATCCAAGTTCGTAACCTTCCCTCTTGCATTGCACTTTGCAACCGTAAGAGTCGGGACAAGGTTCTGCGTTTACATCTACGTCAAATTAAAAATTTATTCAACTGTTCAAAATTTTAAGAATAACTAAAACTAAAAGTTAATTTTTTTCAACTTACTCAGTAGCAGAACGACGGCAATCAGAAGTAACAAGATCAATTTTTGCACCATCTTTCCTCTTTTGCTAAATGTCTAGTAAAAAATGTTCCTGTCCATAACTTTGTCTGCTTTTATACGTTCAGATATCATACGTCAACACTAGATTTAGCGATCTTAAATAAATAATTACTCTTATCTTTCTGACGAAATTTCTACTGCGATTTCAAGCAAGATCCACTATTTATACAAAAACAAATCCCGTTCCTCAAAATAAACATTACATAAGAATCTCGCATTAGCCTATGCGCGAAAGATAACCTTACAACTGATAAAATCGCTCGCCTCGAAAACCACAATATTTTTTTTATCACACCTTGTCCAATGCCTTTTACATCTCGCGCTATAACCGTAAAAAGCCCCAAGCTTCGGAGCATCCACTCCGCGAAATTAATCCGAGCGCACCGCTCGAAGCCCGAATATCGATTACGTTTTCTCCCTCTGCGATTCTCGGCGCGCGTGTCGAGATCGAACGGCTTTTTATTAAAGTCCCCGTGTTTCGGCTTGTTTTAAAAGTTCGCGCGAGGGGAGAGAGGCTCATTTTTTATTGCGCTCCCGCCCCTGATGTGGCCGAGGTGATTTTTCTCTTTCGATTGCACCGACTTTTTCAAAGTTTTTCTCCTCGCTTTTCCGGGGTGGCTTGAGTATCGGGGCGGCCTGTTGATTGCTTTGATGTGGCCTCTTGTTTATTTGTGATAAATATTTATACGTAGGATTAATATTGATAGATTCTTTCTGTAATTTTTGTGATACTTTGTGGTATTTTCTGTAATTGAAATGTAGGACAAATGGATTTTTTATAAAGCACATTTTTTCAAATCTTCTTTATAGAATTAATACGTAAGGAGACAACATTTTTGTCTTTAATTTTTCCGACGAATCTGTCGCAAGATATTTTATCAGAAGTTTTTCGCTATGAATATCACCACCTTTCCAACTGAAACTTTATTCTCAATTTACTTTTGACAAAAGCTAAACCGACAAAATTCTCAAAAGCCGATAATATTTTAACGACGACCGTCAACGTTCAAAGCAAACGATCGCCTCCGTTACCCCGTTTAACCCCGAGCGCAAAAATCCAGCGCGGGCAATCAATAACCTGCGCGCCCCGGCGCGCGGCAAGTCAATCCAATAAAATTCATCGGCTCGAAAAGCCGCCGATAAAAAGCCGCTCAATGATTAATGTCGCCTCCCAGCCACGCGCCATCCACGATTCATCATCGTCCCTCCCTTAAAAAAAAGAAGAAAAAAAAAGGCGTCGTCCCTCCCCGCGCGAAACCCGAAAAAAAAACAGAGAAGAGAGCGAGAGAGAGAGATCCCCTGCACCTTGCGGCTCTATTTTCGCGCGACAGGTACCCCGGCTCGCACACAAAGGGTTGCCCCGTTGCCGTGGCAACGCGACCGGGGGTGTCGGCAAGGGTTGCCGAGAGCGGGAAGGGGTTAATGAGATTGGCCGTCGAGGACGGAAGGCGAAGCGACCCTCGCGCCCGAGTCGGGGGCAAGTGGATGCGAGAGAGAGAGAGAGAGAGAGGGTTGAGTCTTTGTTTTTGCGCGTCTGATGTGCTCAAAATGGCCGCGGAACGTATATAAATTCGCGGAGCGATGGGGGTTTTTGCGGAGTAATGCCGCGGCTGGTTTTACGGAGCTTTTATTTAGATTTCTTTTCTATCGCGAGGTTTTCGCTGGAACCTTTAGATTTTTTTTTCTTATATATCGCGTAATCTGAGTACACAAAAAATTCGATGCTGTAATGAGTGGAAGGTTGATTTTTAAAAATCAATATATTTCTGAAAATTTTAAGAAAATTAATTACCAATAAACCCCTACCTTAGTAACTTTAGTATCAATTAATTTCTTGCAAATTTACTACCCTCGCCACCGCGATCGTTAACTTCACCAAAAAAAAAAACAATAATCCGCAAGCATAAAAGATCTCCGATCAATTAGAACAACAGTCCGACCATCATCCCCCAAAGTCTGGAAACCCAGCCTGCGGGCCGCAGTTCCCGCGCGAAAGAAACGACGTCCGACGCCCGAGCTCGACAAAGGGCCTCCTCGCGCGTCCCCGAAGCGAAAGCGCATAAATCGAGCGAAACCAAAGAAAGGGGGGCGAGCCGGCGTGCATCGTCGATAAAAGGGCCCTATATATTCCCCGAATGCCTCCACCCGGGAGAGCGGAGAGGGATGCGCCGTCCCGCTCGCAGGTTCGACGGTCGCAAGTGTCGGCTCATGGGAAAATTATGTAAACCGAGAGAGGCCGCGCCGACTCCCACGATGAACCGGGGCCGCGAGAGCTGATTTTCGCTGAATGGAGAGGAGAGCCCGAGTTTTGCGTCGAGCCTTTTCAGCGGGAGGACGCGCGGCGTAACGACATGTGTATATGTGTGTGTGTGTGGAGGAAAAGCGAGGAAGGCGAGCCAGTCATTTCCGCTCTCGGGTGCAAGGTGCAAGGAAGAGGTGACGAGGGTCTTCGGGGAGTGTTTGCGCATACGGTTTGATCGTTTCGACGACTGTCTTGCTTTGGATGCTCGCGGCGATTTACTCTCGACGAAAAGACGATTTTGCTCGATCGATAAAGTATAGATATTTGGCTACTGACGAAATTGCCGAGTAAAAAGTAATGACATTGCGCAACTTTAAATAAAACCTCGCGGCACACCTTACGCAAGCGCGCGACTCGATTACCTCGTAATAAAGAAAAGAAAAACTATAGAAAAAAAAGGCTCCTCGACAATATCGACTCGATTCCCCGACGGCAGACCCGCGCGTCCCCTTTGAATCAGCTTCCATCTCCTCCGCGGCGGAGCCGGACGCAGTCGGGCAGGCTTTTGTCCTCGGCGCTTATGGAAATAAGAATGGCCCTCTCTCGTCCCGCGGGGAGACTTTCCACTTATACGTGCGAGGGGAAGGGCGAGCGCCTCTCGCGCGAATTCAATGACTTATTTTTACGTATAACGCTGCCTCCCGCGGCCCGAGAGAAGCAGCGCGAGCTCGTGTACCTGCTCGTGTGGGAATGGGCTCGGCGTGGTTTCCTCGGTTTCGGAGCTTCTGTTATTGTTTTGGTTTTTCGGACGGATTGGTAATTGATGTATGTTTACGGAACTTTTCGAGCTGTGTGTACTTAAAATTTTGAGATGCGATATTTTTATGTAAACGGTATCAATTTAATATCGCAAGAAAATTTTGTAGATAAAGGGTTTTAATCGAAAAATAAGTCAAAATTCAATACAATAAGTTAGCATTCTAATCTGCCAAGAACTCTTTATTTTATGTTCGAATGATAAAATTCCAAATGGTGACTAATACGTGCTTCTACATCTTTGTCGCGAGCAACGACTATATCTGATGTATTATAATACGAATCAACGAAGACCTAATAAGAAGGAGATACGATTACGCTACGTAAACAAGTCGAAGCTTTATTGCCATGTGACCGACGTCGGTTGGCGTCACTTTGTACCGAATTATCTGCCCAATGTTTTCTTAAAAATTCCTGAAAATTCCTCGACTTTTCTATATATCTTTACTAGCAACATTCAATTTAAACAGAGCGCAGCTCCAGCTGCCGCGGTGAAAATTCCCACAGCCTCTCAAAAAAAAAAAAAAAAATTAAATCGGCGACGTCCTCCAAGAAAAGTCCATCGATCGTTAAGACATTTCAGCGGGACTACCGTCCTGCAACCCTGGGCGTGTCCGGGCGTTTAGCGGCGCCGTGTCCAGGAGTCGGCCTCGGCGCGCGACAAAGCTCCCACTTCCGGCCGGGACGATTCCAATTACGGGCGAGAAAGGGTTCGACAATGGGGCCCCGGAGGAAGGAAGGAAGGAGGCGGGCGGCAGGAGGGATTTTCGCGCCCAGGTCCGCTTTTTGTCCGAGCTCTCTTTTTCTCTCTCTCGGCTCGTTACTGATCGATCGGTCCCGCTCGCCGTTTAAGGAGTCATTTGTTGTCCGGCCGAAATGCGTTCCTTCGCCGTTCGGTGGCGAGCTGCTGCGATTGAGTGGATTAAATTATGGCGGTGATTGGATTCGAATGCAGGCTTTTGTGAGGGCTGGGAGAATGGACTCGAGGAATGCCTTGGCGATTTTGCACAGTAGCTTGTTTGGAGAGGAAGTGTATAGTGCGTCGGACTTTTCTTTGTGAGTTTTCCGGAGGAAATGGTCATTATTATGGCACAAGGTGCAGATTATAGGTTTGATTAAATCTGCTAGTATGGACGCATTATAGTAAAAAAATTGATTTCGTTTCATTTTCATACAGTTTTATTGAATTTGCATCGAATTAAATAATTGTTTAAAAATAATAAAATTTACAGACTTTAAAATTTGTTTTTTAAATATAGTTAAAAAAATCATACTACACCGAGTGCTAAATCTTTTCTTTCTTCGCCAAACGAATAACAACTTCTTTCATAAATAATGGATTTTCCAGTTCCTTAAACTTTGGTTGTTCTACTATATTACAAATATTTTTGGTAATATAATCGAAAGCTTCAGAAATGAGCAATTCAGCATTGTACATTTGTCCAAATTCTAACCCGAGGGGTTATTCACTGATATTTTAGTGACATTTGATTAATATGATTTCATGATTTCAGATGATTAATGTGAATTC
>JAWWEO010016768.1:0-23924 GCA_035582975.1 Ormyrus labotus
TCAGTTGCGAAGCCGTGGGTCAATATATTTTTGCGGGTTAGTAGATCACGAATTTTCGTGTATCATACTCCCATCAGACTAAGACGTGACATTTTTCCCCCGCACTGCATACGTCCCGCGGCCGGTATCGAACCTCCTTAATCGAAAGGGTTAAAATATAACTGACAATTCCGAATTTTGAAAACAAAGCGTAATATAATTTTTCCATTTTCCCGAAAATCCAGTATAAAATTTCAAATAGTTGGTCTGCTCAACGCCTAAATCACTCAAAATCAAAAAATAATCTATTAACTTCAATTTTGTTAACTTTTATATTTCAAATGGTTTTGCAGTACGTTTCTTTGGTCAAATTATTACCCTAATTATACTTTCGAAAATAATTAATTTGATAAGTTTATTGCAATCATAACAATAAATAATTTTTCTACTTTATTTTAATTAATTTCTATAAAATCTAGAATTTACCATTCATTTAAAATTTATTCAAACTGCCCGACTGAAGTTAGCACCTTATATTAAACAAATAATTGGTTAGTAGATTCTTAAATGGTCTAAAAGGTTTGATTATCTTTTTAAATTTGTCGCATTTGCCTTTCAGAGCTAATAAAGAAAAAAGTTGTAAAATTGCAGCACTCCAGCACTTGGAAAGAAATCGATTCTTATAAATCTTCGGTAAATACGTTACCTAAGTCAATATTAATTTTCCCTAATTATTGGTCGCTTATTTAATTTTACAATCAATTAACTTTAAGCGTAAAAAATATTAACTTTTAAATAAATATCGCACGCGGGGTAGTGCGCTAGTGCGCGCGTAAATCAAAAAGTGTAACATGGAATATAACAATTAATTATTATTTTCTACCCTTAAGATGTATTGTAAAATTAACTGGGTGACCAATTAGGGCAAATTAATAGTTTTAATTTAAGCCCCGAATCATTGACGTAGGTAACGTAGGTAACAATTTCACAACTTTGTTGTTAATTATCTCTGAAAGGCAAATGGGGCAAATTAAAACAATGTGCAGACCTTTTAGACCATTTAAAAAGCAAATTAGACCAATTATTTATTTAATTTGGGGTGCCAACTTTGCGTCGGTTCCAAATTGTTAGAAACTTAGGTTGGCAACAATGCGGGCAAGTAAATTAAATTTGCTGCGATAAATCTGTATATGCGCACGTGTGCTCGACAATACTTCCATGTATGTATTCTTCAGTATAAAATATTTTACAAACTTTGATAATAACAAAAATATGTGCATAAATATAAATAAAAATTCAAATTGACACTGTTGTTACTTTTGAAAATTAGAACATTTATATTTGTATTGAAACTTTAATCAGTAACTCGAAAAATTTAGACGTTTTAATTTTTAATTAAATTTTCATTAGATTTTCAAGGCTATATTTTTCGCAATTTTCCCAATTTTCAAATTTAATTAGCTTGCTAAGAAAAGAAAGAAAAATAAAATCGCTCATTGCACATAATCTTCTTATCGCCGTTTTGCAGGCAACAAATACATATGGATAAATTTAAATTTAAAAAATTAACTCACATTTTTCTACTTCCGAAATCTTTAAAGCCAAAGTAACCTTGTTCAGGCTCGCATTGCCAAACGGATACAAGAATTTCTTGAAAACATTGCCCAAAACAGCATTTTCGAGCAAAACCAACGCGAAACTTTTATACAAAACTCCACGACGTCGCACGAAAAAGCAAAATGCAGCCAAGCATCAAGTGTCTCCTCCTGCTTGGAGGGAAAACTTTTTACCACCCGCAGTGTGTATAGCAGAAACGTAAAGTTTCGTCAGCTTAGATAATACTCTGGGATAATAAAGCATAAACTCGTGGATTGACACCGACTTCGCGCGGCATCTGTCAAGCCCGTGCCTGCTCGTAATAAAAAAATAAAATAAAGTGCGAAAGTTAATAAGAGAAAGGCGAGAACAGAGTACGGCATTTACAGCCAGGACGAGATAACGATTTGTTTCTTTAGAGCAATTGATTTTCATCTCGAAACTCAGCTGTCAGGCGCATGATTTTCCGGTATTTATACGTGCGCGATTTGAAGGACGTCACCTCGGACGTGACTTTCATATAAAAAAAACTACAATTTTTGGTCTTCTTTATTATTAGTTGGATTACAGCTTTTTGACATCGACCTAGTCTAGTACGTAAATCCGAATTTTGACGGTCAATCATTACTCAAAAACTTGGATAATATAACGGTGCCTCATTCAAAATATCACAATTGGCCCTTTCTCAATTTTTCGACTCTCTTCTAATATAAAAAGCGCTAAAACATAATTCCCAGAAGCGCGTTAAATCACTGCGAACCGACAAAGCGAATTTCCCGCCTTCTCCTCGAGAAAAATAATCTACAATTTATTCGGGTGAAAATCCGTCTATGCGCACTAACTCAGCTGAAAAGCCGGCGTAAAAGCGCTAATCTTGCAACTATCGAAAGTCCTCGGCATAAGTTTCTCGAGTACGTCGGATAATTTATACCGCATTAAAGTTTTTAACGAATTCCGGTAAACGTGGCCTCGCACCGCTAAGACCATAAATCTCGCCGGGTCTTAATCGTTCGATGCATCGAAAAAAAGCTTCGAGATACTTACCTCCTGGAAAGAGGAGGTGACTTAACGGCTCGGAGCTACCCGCGGTAGTCGATGTAAGGCTTCAAGATGAGTTGCGGCACGTCGACACTACAGCCATACGTCATTAGTGCTCACGAATGGGCGAAGAAAAATACGGAGGGAAAACTTTTGCCTGGCGCACTCGGCGGATACGCGTGTTTATTTGAAGGGAAGAGGCGGCCATATCCGAGCGATGGATGTGTGGCACTGCAAGGATAATTAAACGGAATAAAGAGGCGTTTAAGAAGCTGATTTAGCCGCAATTGAGAAGACGGCAGCTGCACTCGAATATGACATCAGGACTGCGAAAATAGCGGCTTTCTTCGGCCGGTTCTGTACATTAAGGTTGCAGCTTTCTTAAAGTGCCTCGAGTGAGCGTGAGCTCGTTTTTTTTAACGTCTTGTTCTCGGCGCGCAAACAATAACTCGCCCGCGAAAAATGTTTTTAAGGCCGGTTTACAACGAACCCCCAAAACTTGCTGCAACTTTTCTTGCCGCAATGCTAATTTCAGAGCATTATTTCAAAGTGTCGACTGCGAGAAACATTATCACACTAATTCAATAAACGTTCCCACGCAGCGCGAAGCCGCGAAATTATCAATCCGAGTGTCGCCGACGTTTCAGAGAAGCTATCTCTCGCAGAAATCAGAAACAAGCATAATCATCGTCAGGCCGCCTTTCCTCCACACGCACACATACGCGCGCTCAGACGTCCTATTCGCCGGCGGACCAATTACTATACCCTCATCTTTTCCATTATCCCGGCGCGCGTCTCGCCTTCCTTCGGCCTCGCGCACGCACACAATAATATAATTGCGGGCTTTCCGCCGGGGCATTAAGCTCGGAAGGGGGAGAGAGATACGTCAGATGCCGGGGAGCTCTCCGCGCGCGGCGATGATGACCGGCGCTGCGTCGGCTGCGTTAATTACACGGCTCGTCGCAAATTAATTGTCCCCGTAATTCTTGTTAAATCGCGAGCCGACGACGACGACGACTACGACTCGCCCCGGTATTTATGACTGCGAGCGTCTGTTTTCGAAGCTGGCGTCGAGGAGGAGAGACCCCCGCGAGACAAGACTGCGCGCTCGTTCTCGGATGATGGAGGGATATTATGAGCTTAATCAAGACGTTCACTCGACCGATGTAATTGTGATTATTCAGAGGCGGTACACGGGAAACTGCTGGGTTCGACTCTCGTGATTAATTGCCTCGTGTAGTTGGTACGGTTATTTATCGGCAGATTCGAGAAGCTGGAGTGTTATCGCGAGTCCGGCGTTGGTCATCAGTCGTTGAATTGACCGTTAAAGAAACTTTTGAATAGCGCTCGAATTAAAAATTAAGTACAATACATTGTGATCACAATTAAATTATCAAACTGCAGTTAACAAAATTTATTTGAACTCGAAAATTGAGCACTCTTAAGTACACTTAATAATAAAAGACTCTTAAGTGCTTCAAATGCACTTTAGTTCGAATCGTAATCTAATTATTATCTAATAACTGACTGTTGAAATCTTGCCGTTTAATCAGTTTGGATTATTTGATCAAAAAAGATTTTATTTGTTTGCAAGAATCGATCATTATTTATATTAACTTTTTTCTTAGTTTTTTTAGACACCCAAATGTAATTATGCAATAATCTTTAAAAGCAATACATTTCCTTTTTATATTGCGCCAAAACGTTTGCTCAATATTCATTGTCATATATAATCCTTAACTGCTTGTTCTCAGTCGATGAATGCCGACGCTCTATTCCTGACGGCTTCTCAAACGGTGAGAAAGTGCGTCTCCTGTAGTTACGGCTTTTGTATAATTACACTTTATGTACACTCGTGATATGAATGAATCATAAACTTCGTTTTAGTACAATAACCCTTGATGCATGATTTAAAAGATATACTTCAGAATTCTGAATCAGAATTTATAAAGAATTCTATAAAGATGGATTTGTGATTGATTCTAGTAAATAGAGATATAAATAGTTGATAAAAATTTTGCTGTAATTATTCACATAAAATTTTTTAAAAATTTCTCATATCTGACGGATAATGAAATGCATTATTTAATCTTTCGTTACGAGCAGTTTTAAACTTTTTCATTTTCCGTTTACAATTCCCATCATAGTAAATGTTTAAATTGCATTCCTTTCTTCTATGTAATCCGAAGGAGCGCAAAAATGAAACTTCGATTTGCATAATTACGACGCCTTAACGAGAAAAATCCGGCAGAAGTGATCCTTCACGAAAAAGAACTACAGCTTCGAGTACATACTTCAACTCGACACTCCAACCAAACAAACAACGAGAACTTCCAGCCGGAGAAATTAATTCAGAGAAGTGCCCTGTGTACGCTTAAATAGTGTTGTAATTCAGCCACTGAACTCAGACGCCAGCAGCAAATCGAAGGAATTTCCAATAGCTTGTCGTGACTTTCGTCTGTCGACGAGAGATTGGTTTGTCAACGACTAGCTGCCAGTTTTTCGCTTCCGCTTAAAAAGATGGCCCGCTGTTATAAAGTTCCCAAGCAATTTTCGTTCGCGTGGGAATTAACGGAGAAAGTTATATCGTGACCGTGACGTTGAATTTATATTACAGCACTCGGTACTTTTTTGGGTAGCTGAAATGCTCGAGCTCGCGAAACTGTCAGAAATAAATGGACGCTCTTGTTTACAGTGAAATTCTTCGGTAATGGGTGATTCCTACAATTATTGCAGTGTACATCTCGGATGATGAGTCTTTTTTTTTTTTTTTTTAGAAAATTTATCAATGACCACTCTTATTACCTCTATATAAAATAAAAGATAGAAAATGTGAGCGGAAATCGAGATAATTAAGATATTCTGGAATACAACCAAGATTGTAGTTTCTATCATTTCCAGGACTTATGAAAAACATTGCTGACGATGATTAAATGTAATGCGACCAAAAAATTAATAGCTTATTTATTTTCATTTTGACTTTTTGTAAGTCATTATCCTATCGGCAACTTATTGCCGTCAAAATATTAACTTGAAAAACCGGAATATTATCAAAGTGACAAAATTTGATTGTAGTTAATGACGAAAAATAATCAGTACAATGTTCGAAAAGATAATTGTTTTGTAAATTTACGCGGAGTAAAAATGCGTCCAGACTTTATTAACAAAAATAAGTTAAAACTAATGCACTGTCTGATTTAACTGCAGTTTTACTACTTACACGAACACCTTAATATTTAATTTTCCCTTATTTTGCAGCGCGTAACGTCAGTCCTCCCCGGTTTCAAATTAATACCGTGTAAAATGTTTAATTAAACATTAACGGTTCGAAACGGCAATGTAATATCGGCAAAGTTACAGCTCGCTCTAATTTCGTTAACGCGCGACGCGTAAAGCTAGAAACCGCGGTGACTGCAAATCCTGACTAGATCCGCAAAAGCATAATCAATTACAACGGAAGAAAGGAAAAAAAAATGAAGGAAATCATCCTTCACTTTTCATCCGTCCGACCGCGATTCTGGCAGAGCGGCGAAAGCAGATCCGGCGTCGCGCAGAAAGAAAAATGAAGGATCGTCTCGATTCCCGCTCCCGGGCCCCTCCCCCCCGCTGTATACAATAAAGTTAAACGACCTGCCGTCTTGTTGATGTAGAAGTCGAAGGCGGCGAGCGGGCCGTGGGTGCTGGAGCACTGCGAGTCCCTGTACTCGACCTGGATCGTCCAGCCGGGCAGCGGGCCTCGCTCGGAGCTCACGGCTTTCACGGCCATGTGGACGGCCGGCAGCACCCGAGGCAGGCTCTGCTCGTGGTGCGGGTCCGCCGGCGCGATCACCGCCAGCTTCACCAGGGTCGAGTGGTTCGAGAGGGCCGCCTGCGCCCCCAGTAAGAGCACCAGCAGCGTCGCCATTGCGACGAACCTGAAGAGAACAGTCTTTCACTTTTCTGGGGCCTCTCTGCTTGGCTCTCTTTATTCTGCGCTAAGGGTTCGCTCGCTCTTTGGATTCGTGCGCGGGATCTGAAGCATGTTGCTTATCGAGATCGAGGCGAAAGTCGACGTGGTCTACTTGTCGGAAGTGTCAGAGGCGGCTGAAGGCTAAAGAAATTTTCTCTTCGATGATTATGACAAGGGAAGTTTTTGCAAAAAAAAAAAAGATGGTTTTTAGAAAATTACTCGAACAACGATATTAATTTAAATAATATGTTTTTATATAGATTCGATCGCAGAAAGTAATTAAATTTGTTTATGAAAGGCAACTAATTATTCCCGACTTTATATAAAGTAAGTACTTTCATACTAACATCAACATTAAGTATACAAAAGTAAGCAGAAGTCACTGATGAGCTCATTATCTTCTAATAAATAAATATAGCTGACTTTGAATTTCAAAAAATCCTGTCGAAAGTTTACTTGAAAAGAGAAGCAAGTAGCTTAAGACACGCCAGGCGACATAAAGTTGGCATACTCTTAAAGGTAGATTCTTTTGAGCAAACTTGAAGACAAAGAAGTGCAACAGATCGTTAATCTTTTGAACATCTAATTATTTTTAATTAGCAAGCATCCATATAATTATAATAAAGTAAATAAAGTAAAAAGTTATACTTGCAAGCTTGCAAACCACCTTACTCGAAGCTTACACAGTGGCATAACAGTGTGAAAATAATTTGCTTTTCAATGCATTTACATAGCGTTCCTTAAGGAATTCGATATGCAACGATGCATTCAAAAAAATATCTCTACTTAAAATCCAAGAGCGAACGAACCGTACAACATCGTTCAACAAACGTCTCAATATCTTCCACTCGAAGCTTGCTTAAAATAACTGTGAACAAACGAATGGCTAATTACCGAAAAAATTTACCTGCGTGGACAATCCCCCTCGCTGATCTAGGCCTCGACCTTCCGCTCGATGCCGCGCCGACTCCACTTTCTACGACGACGCGGCTTGATAAGGGAAGCTTCGGTAGTCCGTCTCGCAGCCGTCATTTTCGCGCCGCGGAACTGCACTCACACCCGCACTTATCATCGAAAATCGTGCCCCATGCACGCACCGGCTTTTTACGCCCGCTCCAGCTCGCACTTTTTCGCTGGCTGCTCAGGCCGCTCTTCTCTCGAGAGTCGTTTTCTTGAGGTTCGAGCGGCAAATTAATTTTCTGTTTTTTTTTCCGCGGCAACGAGCGAGATGTCTTTTACATCCGAGGAAAACTCGGTTAGCGTCGAAATTCACAAAATTTAGATAGATGGGATACGTTCGAACGATAAACAAAGTGCCGATAAATCTTTGTCGGATCGAAATAAGAAGACCCGCGCTTCACTCTCTCAGCTTTCTCTCGATTCAGTGTCCGCTGCAGCGATGATCACCGCATTTTCTCTTCCACGCTTCCACAGCTGCAGCATCGGGCCATTTTTTTTTCTTTTTTTTTAAGGACAGACCTTGAGGCAGGAAATTGAGCTGGATTAGCGCCTCAGCCGTTCAAACTGGAAGAATTTTTCTCCGTCTAAAAAAAGAGATCCCTAACTGCTCATCTAACTGTTTCTTGCGGATTGGGTTTCGTCCTTTTTTTTTAGAAAAAGAGAGACAGAGGCCGGAAAGAGAGAGATCGTTTCTGCGAAGGTAATTGTTGGCTCTGCCAAGAGCAATTTGTCGCCATAACGAGGTGGTACGTTCCATTTTCGCTTGCTCTATGAAAAATTTCTCTGATAGGAGAATAACTTTCGTCTTTCCAACTTTGCTCACTTGGGTTTTCCGTCTGCCGCGCGAAATTTCCGAAAAATATGCTTGTCAGTAGTTTTCGAAAACCGGTGTGACTTTAAAAAACGAAGATCTCTTTTTATAGCCCGACTATAGCTGGTGCAGTCAGTTTCGAATAACGGTTCAACTAAAGCAATTCGAATAAAATGAACGTAACAGAATCGAACGTCAACTGTTGCAGTTCAACGCAAACTGTAACGCAGCCGCGACGATTCATGCCCGGATCACAAAAATCCCCTTGCCAGGCAAACACCGAGGGACAGCAGTCGCCGCTTTTCGGAATTCGCCTTTGTCCCTTGTTTGCCCTGGCGTTGACTGCCGGCAAAGCGGGCTACTACACGAGGTTAATCGATAATCAGACTGAATCGGAATTCTGGGAAAGATCCCTGATATTATCAAATTCAGCGAGATCGACAATTAGCTGGGACACGAAACAAGGCAGCACATAGTTCATTTCAAGTTTGTTATTTGCATAAATTAGAAGAGTCCTGAACTTTAAGTAGGCTGTTAATCGACGCTTATTATGTCAGCGAATCTACAATTTGAAGCGGGAACGAGAGGAAAATGTATTTTTTTTCTTGGTATGAAATCGCTTACGAAAGATCATATTGAAATTGATTTCAGTCTAGAATACAAAAGCATATCGTTTGTAGTGCGCAATGCAAGATAAAGTTATTTTAGTTCCCCTCGGACTGATACCTAAAAATAGATTCGTCTGATGTTATCAGATATCACACGTTAAGCTTCTATTATAAATGGTATACTGATTAGTTCTGATCCGAATTTGTTACAAGTGACCCTGGGAAAAGTAAGATCTTAAAACAAAAAATCATTAAAAAAGCTGTGATGTAAAACTGTAATAGCGCATTTAATCCGATGAAAATTAACAAGAAGATAAAGTCAGCGGATCATAGATCTTGGTACAATTATAAAAACCACTGCTAACTGAATTAGCAGATTGCTTTCTCAAAGAAACTCACATTATTGAAATTCCTTTTAAGAAATTATAATAACATTTATGCATTTTAGTACTAATTTTTAAAAATTAGATTAGTTATTAATTAGATTAAGTTATTAAAAGGAACCGAATAAAAATTGATTGCCACAGCAACGAAATGCGATTAGTTGCCACGGCAACAAATAGCTATTGGTTGCTATGACAACCGTCATCTTTTGGCCAACTAATTGCTAATTTTCCATGAAAACGTAGTAACGAATGTGCACTTTTTTTATTAGTCTTAAAATACCTATGCATATTAAAAGAAATAAAAGTACGCAGCAAGAACTTTGAGATTATTAGCATTACAAAATCTTCTTGTTCCCAGATTAAGCGCGCTTAAAAGTAATAGTATAAAATTACGCGCAGTTTTTTGTTAGCTCGATTTATGAGAATAATTCGCCAGTATTTCTTAATTAAGCATAACTTCGGAAGGAATACAAATTTCTTAATGCAACTTTAATGCTTAAATTTCTTAATATTTCCTAATGCGAAGTCCTAAGTTGAAGCTCTTGCAAGATACTTTTATTTCAATATAAAGTACAGAACGCTGCAGCGCGTGTCTTATTCTTTTTTTTTGGTTAAAGAATACTTTCCGACAAGATCCATGATCTCCTTGTAAGTGTGCACTATCGAGCACGATGAACTTAACGGAAACTTTTCTATCCATTCGAAAACAAGTGAAAAGTCCCGAGTACTACTTTTCTTCCATTCCACTTAAACGTACACGAAAATCGTGGAGAAGCCCGCGCACATACAAAACCTTAAGCACCCCCCGATGCGAGGGCCGGCAGTAAAAAAAACGGCGGTAGATGGCAGTTGAGTAAAATTAGCATGAGCGCTCGACGAGAGAGCCTCTCCCGGCGGGCCTTTTTGCGACGATACCGCGTAACGGGGCTTACCCGAAAGAAAACGCGCGCCTGTACTTAGTCGAGCATTAGTCGACGTGACCGAGGACGGGCGAGAGCTCGCGTCGTTTCGGTTCCTTTAGCGCTTCCGCACCGGGCAAAGGAGATGCCGCGGAGTTGATAAGCGGCCTGTGTCGTCAAAGCAATTTATCGTCTACGTCTCCGACATATAGTCTCCGCGCCCTTTTTCCTGCCGGCATTGATTAAGCTGGGGGCGGATGTGATTTGAGCTTTTTTTTTTTCTTTGAAGGTTTGGCCCTGACAATCTGTGCATCGCGGGGCGTAGGAACGCGAACCGGGGGGGGATCAATGTTTCGGGGGTGAATTTCGTTTTTGCTCGACGCTTGATGAAAAATCGACTTTTTAACACGTTTTTGGTGGACCGACTGATGGGTGAATAAAAGCTCGAACGAAGAGAAATCTATTGTTCGATAATAAACGTTATTTCACGTTTAAGTAATTTAACGTCATCTTCCTTAATAAAGTTAAAGCGAAACGATAAAATGCAAAACATGTTATATCTTATACCAAGGTGTTCAATCCGCTTATATTAAAAATGCAAATGTTTAACTAAAACAGACCGCATCCGACGTGCGGCTCCGTTATATAATATTTTTATCAAAATGCACTCCTGCATATTCATAGAAGCGGCTTCAATTTCCAGAACTAAAATCGACGAGATCGACCTTCTGTACGGCACGAAAATTTGATTTTCAGATCCAAGACAACAGCCGATGCGCGTCAAACTCAAATTAGCTTTCCAGAAGAAAAAAAAAAAGGCAGATCCTTTTATCAAGCAATTCCTCTGAAAAAGGCCCCTCCCCTTCCCTTGTCCGGCAACGCGATTCGACAATGGAAGTCCAGTCTGCCGACGCACCGCCGAGAAGAAGGGCGCGTACACGCACGCCGCGTCAGCGAAAAACCTTGACTCTAATTAGCCCCCAACAAGGGGCGCGCATCTCGCTCCAAGCGAGCTACAGAACGTGAAAATCCCGAATCGGACTGCCGCCGTTAAAGTGTAATGGAACGAGGGGCTATCCCTCTGCCCCTACCTGGAAAAGCTTTTGGATTCCAATTTAACTATCGCCGAGTTCTCAACGCGATTCGTACGTTTTTCGAAGCGCGAGGGGGCAGGTCCGGTAATTGAGAGTGGGCGCGAATGCAGAGCGAAAAACTCCGGGCGTAATCAACTTGGAAACTAAAACCTATTTCCGAAAGAGCAGCTGCCCCGACGCGCGAAAATTATCCAATGGGCTTTTCTAAGACTTTTGATAATTATCTAAAGCCCTCCACGGAGGCTATTATTTCTGGGTTATAATGAAACTTAACTAGTGGGAGTAACTGCCGGTCTTAAGTTCGCCGAGATGAAATGTGGCCGCGCGCGAGTCTTTTATTTTACTTTTGAAAAAAAAAAAAAAAAAAGGTAAAAATTGGCTCCCTTTTTTAGCAAATGCTTATAAGTGAAATTTATTGTAACGAGAAACGAGCCGCGAGAGAGTGGTTTCGCTACTTTAAAATGAAAATTATGTGTTCTCCGCTAATAACGAACGTCGTGTTACCAAGTTTTGCAGGTAATGCAAACAAGTTTTCCTTCGATTCCCTTTGAAAAAACAGCATTAAATCTTCCGCGGTCCCTTTTGTCGCTGGGCGAATGAAAAAAATATTTGCTCGCGTTTGAGGGAGAACCGGCTTCGTTACAATCAGGATGAAATTTCTTGAGCGACGCTTTCGAGTAATCAAGTCGTTGAATAATTTCCAAGCCGAGAGCCGACGTTAAATTTCATAACTCCGCGAATAAAAAGGTACAGCTTCAGCTGCTCCTCGTTCCATTGCGCACGTCGCTCCAAAATTAAGAATTGATAGCGCACCTTCTTCCCCGCTCTTGAAAGCTTCCGCGACCTCCTTAGGGTTCCTAAGCAGGGAACAAAAAAACAAAAAAAAAAAGAGGGGGGGGGCGGCCGACGAGCATCAACTCTAATTAAAGCATGAAACTTTTATGAAAAGCCCTGAAACAAAAGAGCATCGTCAACGCGGCGCGCGATGCTTTTAACCCTCGGTAAAGAATTTTTGTAACGACCGATCGTTAGCAAATCGTTGCTCGCCATTACATCCGCGCGCGCGCTCCTCTTTTTTCTTTTTTTTACGATGATCACTCGCGGTAAAAGAGCAACGGTATAAAAGCTCGCGCGACCTTACCGGCCGGAAATTTGTTTATATACGATTTCCTTCGTTTCGAAACCACTCTGAATTTTATCACCCGCGAGGATAGGCGGAATCGTTAAAAGGCGTTACTGTTATTCTTCCCTGAATGAAGCGCGTCCATGAGGTGCATTTCGAAGAGCAATACGTGCGCCTCTTGGAGATTCCGAAGGGGGGGGAATACGAGTCGAGAGGAAGGGGATGTAAATAGGTTATTTTACCGAGGAGGATAGCAACATTTTTGGGATTTAATTTTTATTTCGCGATAAATCCGTGGAAATGGTTATTAAGCGGTCGTTTCAATTAGTCATAAATTAATTTTTTATAATATAATTAAAGTAACTTTATTCCGCGTAAAATATTGCTCTCTGACGTTGAATTACATTGAAGTCCCTTTGAATAAAGTATTATTACTGCTAAAGTTCGAAACCGTATGAATCTTTTTAATTAAAAAAATAAAGTGACACATTTATATTTCTCCGCCATTAAAATTAATAATTTTCCCTCCATAAAACTCGAAATCGGCCGTTATTAGGAAGCGAAAGCAATTCCAGCCGCGGACAATAAATCAAAGTTTTAAAGATAGTTTTATAATTGTTCGGACTTCCAATAGTGACGGGACAAAAATGGGGCACGAAAAGAATTGAATCGCTCGCCAAAATCCTTGTAAAATCTAGCGTTCGGGATTAAATCACGTACCGACTGCAGTCTTCTGCAAACATTGGGTTGATTAGTGCAAGCCGGCGTATATATCCGCCGCATCGAGCTTGAAATCTATTGCGAATTATTCGGCGATGACTGTATTTTAATGAGATGCCAACCGTTACAGCCGTGGCGCACTTTGACGTCTATTGAAAGGCTGTTACGTAATTTCTGACACGTTTGATTTCCGTTGGATTTTACACAATCGTTATTATATAAATTTCGATAATTGTTTTAGTCTCGAGTTTCGATTTGCAATAACAATATCATACGAAAATGTTAATTTATTTTACAATAACGGATAAGAATGAATTTGATCTCTTCGCGGTGATGATGAAATTGCAACCAGCTGAAAAACGTCATTTAAACAATATCAAAGTGATAAAGCTAAACAAAAATGAAGGTGTGGTCTTCGTACAGTGGGAATTGATATCAAAGTATGTATTTCTGCAATATTTGACGTTTGAATTCTCATGCGTATATTCGAAAATATGCTTCAACCGCATTTCCATCGGTTTTTTTATTTCTTTTTTATGCGTAAAGATGAAAAAAAGGTTTATTAAATGTGTTAAAATTAATGATCTTTTCATTAAAAAGATATTCTGCGTATTAACTATTTATTTTTCATGCGTAAAGATGAAAAAGAGGTTTATTAAAATTAATAGTCTTTTGATTAAAAAGATATTCTGCGTATCAATTACTGTGTATTTACTTCTCGCAAATACTAAAGCTAATACTAAAAGTACAAAAACTTTTCCAGTTTCAAAAATCTTGAAATTAATTTATAATATAAATGTGCAAAAAAAGTATCCTTGTTTTAATTCAATTTCAAACAATGGCCATTCTAAAGTTTCATTATATCTATCAGAGCCATCCTCTACTTATAGGGTTTATCGAGCACAAATCCTATTTTTAAAGTTTCCGAAGTCACGAAGAGCCAATTCAGAAGGTTCGAATTAAAGAAATCTTGACTGCAGTTTATGTCGTCGATACTTTATGTAGGTTTTTCGACTTACATCGCTGCAGCCAAGAGAAAATAACGATTTCCCATTTGAAAAACCTCAGTCAGAAAAGTACTCCTGCTTTACAATAAAGCTCCCTAAAAACCACGTAAAAAATTGCCGTTACCTTTGCTTACACAGATTATTTCACCCAAACTTAAAAAGCACGATTTACCGCACACTCGACCGTTAATCATTTCCTAATGACTTGACGAGGACCATTAATTCGAAAAGGAGTACGACCCTGCGCCTCGGGCCTCGCGCCACGAGCGGCTTACTCGTTGCAAGAAGTCGTCGCGGGCTCCGGGCCATTAGTTGCACACGGCGCGATCGCTTTCTGCAGAATCGAACGACGGCGAGGCGCAGGTAGTTGGAGTGAAAAGAGAGCGGCCCGGGAAGGGCCATTCAGCCCATCAGCCGATGAAAGAGAATATATATATCGGAGAAGCCTCGACGCTTTTGAGCTCAGCGGACCTGGAACGCGAGGCAGCTGCGAGCAATTATATTGCGAAGGCATTACCACGCCGACGTCGGCCCCGCGGGCCGTTTCGCGAGGATTAAAGCTCTCTCGCGCGGCGAGAGAAGGCGGACGGGTGCGATGTGCAGCTTGTCTATTTACTTACTAGAATTTTTTTTTTTTTTTTTTTTTTTTAAGATTTATCGAGGTCTGGTGTAGCCGTCGTTGCGATAAATTATTAGAGTGAAGTAATAAAATGTAGTCGATGTTGAATAAAATTTTGGATATTATTTTTATCACTTCGAAAGTAAAGAGGATTCAATTTGACGTCTTGTCAGAAAATAAATTGGTTTCAGTAGCTTTTACTACGTATTTTAAATTGAACTAAGAAACTCACGTTTTTTTTTATTGAATTATACTATATTGTACTGTCCTTTTTAATAGAATCATTTCAAGCGAAATTTAAATTTACATTAAACTTAATCAAATAATCTTGAAATTCTTTTCAAGTCAAGGTTAGCATAACTATAAAAAGTGAAACAAACAGTTTATTTCATTATTTGCGACGTCTCGGTGCCGAATATTATTATCTTCGACCGACCATAAAAAATTATTTGTTTACTGCTTGATATTACGATATTTACCCTTTTTCGCCTATTCTCCGAACGAGTTATAATGCAAATTAATTTTATCAGTTGTTGACATTGAATTAAGTTTTCAACGAATAATTTTACGCCACAAAAGCAACGAAAAAAGCCAGCATGAAATTTCCATAAAAAGAGCATAGTTTTAGCTGCAACGCTTTCTGAATAGAGCAATGTTATTAAATTCGTATTGCAAAGCGTGAAATAGTGACCGACACCGGAACAGATCCATCAGCGGTACATTTTTAACCAGAACTTTTGACCATTGATAGTAACCAGAGATATTTCCCTTACATAGTTGATATATTAATTTTCTAGAATTGTTTTTTTTTTAATTTTTATATTTAATGCGAAAAAGTGTACCGTAAAATGTATTTTTACGGGAATTCCAGTTTAGAATTTCATTGGGAAGTTTCTGAATTAAAAATATGTAATGTGATATATTATTTTAAAAAGAAGAATAATAAAGAGGAGATTGCGCATGTTGCTTAAAAAGGTTTTTTTTTTCACATAAATTTCCCCGGAAAATTCATGAATATCCTGAAAAAATAATAGCTACAGGGCGAAACAGCAAGCTCTAGAAAGCGCGAAAGCGGAACCGCGAGAAAAAATGTGAGGCTCTCGGACAGCGACGATACGAGTAACTCATGCAGATGGCCTGTAAAATAAGAGCCACAGAACGCATGAACTCGAGTTCGCATTAAGCGAACTACCAATTTTAGCGGACCGAGTTTAAAAAAGTTATCCAGAACTTTATTTTGAACTTTTGAAATTTGGCCGTCGATCGTTTTGAAGAAAGTTTGCATATATCTGGCATTATTGAAAACTCCTCCAACGATCAGTTGCTCGAGTATGTAAAATACTTCTGGAATCTCGGATGATCAAATGCAGGAAAAAGTTCGCCGTAACGTGTCTTCGTTAAAATTTAAAATTCAAAGATGCGTAATATTTGAAGCAGAAATCTATCATGTGCAAAATTCTCCGAATTCTCAAAGTTATATAAAGTTAATTAATTCTAAAGCAAAAGTCCCTCTTTGCCTTCCCAGTGTCTTTTCGAAGAATCCAGCAGAAACCAAGCTGATATTACAAGTTGCCAAGAATGCGACATTTTCTTCGAAAATATTAGCAACGTATTTTCTCGCCTAAAGGAGGCAAAAATTTTAAAATTCCATTGGCTCGCGGGAAGCAACAGTGAATTCCAAGGGCCCGCAGCCTGCGCGTGCTTGCATCGCTGAAAAACTGGGCTTACGTAAGGATCGAAAAGAAGAGCGGAGGGCTCTGCATTACTTTGCATAAAAGTACGTACTCGATTTTTACGGAGGAGACTGAGAGAGTCTTACACAAGTAAACAAAAGCACCGGCCGAATTCTTATTGTGATCGGTGCACAATGCGGCAAGCTCAGTGATTTCGTATTTTTTTTTTAGCTCGACGTTTGAAGAAGCAAGGTGCAAGTGAAAGATAGATTATTTACCGACGGTTGATGGATTTCTCGGAAATTCTTTGAGATGATGGCGCAATATTGTCGGAAAAAATTCAGTTTTCCCCGGCAAGTTGTTCTCGGAAGAATGCAAGTCATAATTTTATCCGAAAGTGGAAAGTGTTAAAGTGCATACTGTTGCAAAACTTTAATATCATTTTGCGCTTTTATTGCCTTACTTTTATTTTTGGCCGAAGTTTGTATATAAAAGCAAAGGTATGTGAAAGCAATAAATGTGATGCGAAACAAATTTAACTTTTGTAGTGGGATTTCATAAGCTCAGATTAAAAAAGATTTTAAACTGCTTTAAA
This sequence comes from Ormyrus labotus, assembly GCA_035582975.1. Taxonomy (NCBI): domain Eukaryota; kingdom Metazoa; phylum Arthropoda; class Insecta; order Hymenoptera; family Ormyridae; genus Ormyrus; species Ormyrus labotus. The sequence goes on from JAWWEO010016768.1 coordinate 17,058, forward strand.
CTAAGCTGTGCCAATTGCAATACAGAGTTACCATTTATGTAAAAAAAGATACTAAAATTTCTATTCAAAAGTTTTTACTTTGATCTTGTATTATCGTAAAACTGTAAATAATCCATAAAAAAAAACTCTAATCCCGATCTTCTATTAAAACTATTTTATCATTGATCGTGCGCAGAACAAATACCCATCATTTGTCCACACGAAAAAAAAAACGAGCTCGAAAAGTGAGTGAAAAACCGAGTGAAAAAGTCCATATACAAATAGATTATCCGCTTGGCGTACTCTCCCATTCAGCGAGACATCATCCGTCAGTTGCAATCTGCTTTTAAAGCTTGATTGTGCACCGCAAAACAAAAGATTTTTCACTGCAGAAAGGCGAAAAAATGAGCGACCAGACAAAACAATGACCGCACTTCTCCATACAAGCGGCACGAAAAAGGGCAGAACGGATATGAAGGCGAAGAGTATTGTGAGCATTTTCAGGTTGAAATTTACTTGCGAGCGAAAGGAGAGAGGAAGAAAGGTGCGCCAAAGACGATTCGTTTGATGTTTTTTCATTTTTAAATTTCATTAACCTCAATTTCAGAAATTTGGAATTTTTAAAATGTATTTTTTAAATCTAAACAAGGTTCACAAAAATTTGACATTTTCCTTCCGAGAAAATGGCATTTTGAAGGTTCCTTAAAAAGTAAAGAAAATATTTCCTGAAAAGCTCGGTCGCGTGCTTGCTTTATTCCCCATTTTTTTTTTATGAAATCATATTTTAACAAAAGAATCTCAAATTTTTCTTAAAATAAAACAATTCCCTATTTAGTTTCGTATAAAATTTATAAAATAATTTATGAATCTTTTAATCGCCCTACAAAATAAATCATCCTTCGGTAAGAAAACAGCTTTCTAAAAAACTTATAGACATACACAACTCTCCTCGTAAGTGCACGATACTGCATATCCGACTGCGGTCAAAAGATAATTGAAAATTCTTAAAACAGATCGTTCTTTAGCGCCCCGGAATTTCTTTCTCGAACTAATCCCAAACGATTTTCTCCATCAAATAACGCCGAATAACATCTCGCACGAGAACCTCACACACTGATCCGCACCTGAAATCACCACTTGATCGCCGAAACCATCTCCATCCCTCTCGATCTCTCTCTGCGAATTTGAGCGATCCACGCGCGACTTCTCCCCCCCGCCGAATTCAAAATGCAAAAAGTTTCGAGGGAAAAATTTCTCCCCGACCCACGTACATTCATATAATACACTGGGAGAAATCCCCCGAGACCTGAATCCCAATCGCGCCAAGCCCCTGTCTCTCTCTCGAATTTAAAAGGCGAATATATATACGAAAATACGCCTCTCGTCGTCGAGCCCCCCGTTCCGCCGAGGGCGTCCGAGAGAAGAAAAAAAAAAAAAAAAAAAAGGCAACGACGACACTCGGAGCACGTGCATTAACCACCTGTCGGGAGTTCCGGCTCGGCACGGGAGCAGCTCGGTACGGACGCGAGCGCGCCGGCTGAGAGCGCGATTGAAACTGAGCGGGCGACGGGCGGCGCGCGCCATCGGGAGCCGGGACTCGGAGCCGGCGGGCCGGCGCGTGTCCTTCGCAGTCGGCGCGCACACCAGGATCGCGGGCTGCTGCTCCCCTCCTCCGAGTCGATCCCTACCTCTCGGCCGGCTCTCTCTCTCTCTCTCTTTTAATTATCGCTCGCTGGCTGGCTTTCTTCGCTTCGTTTCTTTTTTTCCTTTTTTTTTTTTATCGAAGGGGGAGGTATCGAGTCGAAGCGGGCTACTCCGCGAATAAAGCGCGTTTTTAGCGACTTTTGCGCTTTCTCGCAGCGCAAACAGAGAGTATAAGCTCGGCGCGCGGGCTTTTTTTATTGTTTTCGGATCGTTATTTTCGAGAGCTGCGATAGCTGCTCTTTGTTTGATTTAGCCCTCGTGATGAAGTCTGCAGGGCAGTTATGCACTGTGTTTATCGAAAAGAACGTTTATTAACCCTTTCGGAACTGAATTATATATAGTCGTGATATATCACTTTTTTAAATATATTTTGACTCATTGTTGATCTAAATATAAAATTTAAGTGGTAAAAAAAAAAGATTTTTTTTCGATATATATTTATATATCTCTACTTATATACGTGCATACTTACAATCTGCAAATTACAGATTGTTTCAATCCTTCGATTTTAATTTCTTTTCAGTTTTCCCTGTATGTACATTCCAATGTACACGGGGGTCCGAAAGAGTTAATTTAGATTGAAAGCAAAAAGCAGGCTTATTAAATAAACATACTGCGGTTATCGCTCAATCGAAAATTCGGCCCGGCCCTTCTGGAATAAAAGTTATGCTTTCGGAAAAGCGAGCGAGAGAATTCTCTCTCTCTCTCTCTCTCTCTCTTTATCTCGCTCGCAGCATTTCTCGACAGCACCCAGTCACCCCTTGTCGCGCGCTATCTTTCGACTTTCAACCCTCGTACACTCGAGCGAGAGCCGCTCTCGCTCTCTTCCTTCCATCATTTTCTGTCGCTTACTCTGGGTGTCTCGGCGAGAGCGCGATACGTTACACCTCCGCCCTTTTTCTTATAACGGTCGGCCCCGGCGAGCTCTTACACATTCTTTCAAAGACGAATGAGGGATTCGCGCGCTGACTTTCACGGGCGGCATATTCAAAGGAGTGCGAGCGTTTTTTTTTTTTTTTTTTTTTTTTGGCACAGTTTGTTTAAAAGAGAGCGGAGACGATTCTCGTGTTTCGCCCTCGTGAGATTCGTCCTTTTATCGGAGCTAGTTCTTTTTTCTCGCGAAGAGGGTGAAAGCTTATTTCGGGAGGAGTGCGCGGATGTGCGTCGACGGGTATTTACTCGTTAAAGGGAATTCGTGTCGCATTGCTTGGGTGTCCGCATTTACCTCGCCGCTGATAGCGAGGCGGGAGAGGGAAAAAAGGTTATAGCAGTCTTTTTTCAAAGCACCGACTTTTTGCAAAAAGAGATTATTTTTTAATACATTTATTCTCGGAAATTTTGCTCCTTTCATTGTTTATTCTAATTTTTCGCAAGAAAATATTCCTAGAATTATTGCTCGCGGATTGCTTTGTAGTAATGAAATTTAAAAAAAAAACAAAAAAAAATGATAAAATTTGCAATGCAAAAGTAGCAAAATCTGTACAACATGAATCATATTAATAAAGTTTCCGAAAAAAATTTTAGTTTGCACGCTCGCGCTTTACGTGTATTCTGCATAATAAAAAAAGTAATAAAAAAGGTAATAATAAGTGCGAGGGACTTTTTTTTGAAATGTAAAAACTCTGTAAAAATTCAGTAAAATGTCGGGAGCAGTATAGATTTGATATCAACTTTAAACAGCTAATTACGAATAAAGTTCAGTAGTAACGCCCGAGGTTCGGTAAGACGACTTCTCGCACCATGAATGTCTTCTTGGAAACAAACGCGATAAGCCCATACAGTAGCATTATTACGCAGAACTTGGTTTTTTATTGCAAAAGTAAAAATCCAAAGTTTTCCCGGCATATGGATACGGGGAAAGGCCGCAGGCAGTTTCTGACTTAAGCCCGGCTCATTACGTGCTTTTTCGCTTACAGCGTATTTTCCGGAAAAACTTTTCTACGGGCCACATCGGTAAGCCAGAAAATCTCTGTCCTCCGTCGGCCATAAAATTCTTAACGATAATATAAAAACACTGGACGAGCGCCCAGATACGCGGCGACATTCATCCTTGAGCCTTTTTATTCAGGCCCTAAATACTGGAAGTATGCCGCGAAAGAAGTCGTCGGACACGAATGGCACTAAAAGCTTCGACGAGCGCGCGGCCGGAAATTACGAGGAGCACGAAAAATCGCCACGAGTTTAATTAGCGAGTCGCTCGCCTGGAAAGCGTAAAAGTCGGAGATTAGGTCGCCGCAAGTCTGAAGATCTTCAATTGTGAACTTTGCTCCAAGTTTAACCCTGTACGGATAATCTCGCGCCGAACCTACATAATTACAGTTCCGGATGAGCTCGAGGGAAAAACGACTGCGTCGTGATGGACCTCTGGGCGACGTTTCCCTTTGAGGACGAAATTTTCAAAGTAAAAATACTTTATAACGTTCTGCGGATGAAATTGTTTCTTTTAAAAACAAGCAATAATTATACTCACGACGTCGCGTATAATTTCTTATTGCTCAGAAAATTTTCGATACAGTTTTCAATCCGTTTAGTAACTACACTTTATTGATAAAAATAGATTTCCCTCTCTTTTATTATTAGGAAAAGTGGGCTTTGCAGTATTTTTCCCAAATCTCCCGTTTGAATAAAATAAGCACAATACGAAACTTACGAATATGCTGACGCACGTTCGTTAATTCTCACGTAAACAGGTACTATCGTATTTTGCTATTCTAACAGTATTGTACGCAGTTTTATATTGTTATTCGTGCGCGATGGATATTTTTCATTCGATAAAACTTTTTGCCCTCAAGCAATCGATAGACGCGCATGATTCTTTCATATTATATTGGTCCAAGTCTTTTATGTAGACGATTTTTATTCTACGTATTATATTCAAACAAAAGTTACACTTGCCACTTTTCATTCTTGAAGCTCGCGTAGTTGTTGAATTTACGTCTATGTATCCTTACTCCTCTTGTAGATCTGAGCTCTCGCAGCTACGTGAAATATTTGCTTGACATACCTATATATGTAAATTAACGGTGTTCTCTAATTCTATTTACCCTATACCGAGTATTAAGTTTATTCCTAATATGGAAACTGTAGAAGATATTTCAGAGTAATTATACGGACAAGACTTCAATTAACGTTCATAGGTTTGTTTATTGGATTTTTTCAACATTAAAAAGATTTTATTTATCCGAGTAACCAAATAGTTTATAAATATCAAGTTTTAAAAGAGACTAAAGTCGTATTTAAGAGAAGAAATTCGTATCTTTGTTTGAAAGTTTGAAAACCAACAATCTTCTCACAAATCGTCGATAATAGCGATAAAAATGAACGATAAACTTTTTCTTTACAGTGAAACAATAACTTTTTATAGCGCCAACGAAGAACGAGAACACTAAAAAAAAAATCGCAGCAATTTTGAACATTCGAAATTTACTTTTTACACTGGGAGAACAGGAATTATTTGTTGTTGCAGCTTAGTTATTTCGGAACATTCGTAAAACATTTTTATCGACCGCGTGCAGAACTTTTTTCAATTTACACCCCAAGAACTTGAAAGCTACAGTAAACGCAGACAGAAATCAAAGTGCATGTGCTCGGATTGGAACGTGTACGTAACGCACATGTGACAATGGTTAAACGAAATTAGCCCAGAATCAGAGATTGAAGGCGCCTCGAGCTGCTCCACATTCTCCTCTAACGCAAGAAGTTGGTCAACTTGCAAGCAGCAAGCGTGCCGTACAAAACTTGGAAGCCGGGGGATGTCGACTCAAGCCGCGTAGTACAGCGAGCATCGTAACTTTATAATAAATCTTGCTGAGTGTCGATCCTTCTCCGCCGAAGATTCAATTTTCATAGCTGCGCCGAGAGAGAAAGCGCGTTGAATATTAAAAGCTCGTTCATTTATCGCTGCGTAATTTATTGCTCTTCGAGCTTGCATATTTTCTTGGGGGGAATATGTGCTTTTGTTGCTCGCAGGCAAGTTTTTGATGTATGCGAGGTAATTTATGTTTTTCAAACCTTCGGCCGAGGGGAGCGCCGTACGGTGGAATACAATGGAACGTTCGCTTTTCACTAAATAATATTGATTATTCGATCTAAAAGCTTTTGAATGCGCAATTATTTTGAAATATTATACAAGTTTTATATTAAACCAGTAAGCTGGAAAATCAAGATTTACTTTTTTACTTCAACCTGTTCCTATTGAATGTTTGTTTACGACGTCTATTTTTGTAACTTCGCAAAATAACGCAGATTTTCAAATCATCAGTATTGCTCTTAATATAGAACAAGGTATAAAAAAGAAGTTGAAAAGAATCCATTGTTAAATGCCAGCATTATACTCTTATAACTACAGAAAACTTTGGCAAGAGACTGCTACTGACCAAAACTGTCATTCCTCAAACAGTTGCAGAAACTTCTCACCGAGTGTTTTTATCGCTTAAGACTTTAATCCTCTTTATTTGCAAAATACTGAAGATACTTCGAATTTGGAGCAAGAATGAATAATTCAACAAGTTTAACCAACGCTTCTTTCGATAGAACAGTAATGCTTCTTAAAAAAATGTTGTAAAAAGTTCCAAATGATTTGAATAAAAAAGAGTAATCGTATTTTTTTTTCGTAGAAATAAATCTGTGCAATGATTTTATAAATTAAAATTAATGCTATGAAAAAAATGAAGTTCTTTTGGAAGTCAGTTAAATTTTTGTTTTGTCATTGTAATATTCAGGCAAAATTGAAAAACCATTATTTACTTTAATACAGGATGTAACCTGCAGATAGCAAGGATGAAATTTTCATTTTTAAAAGAATCGTAAATATCGACTTGATAAATGATTATGAAGCGTCTTAATGAGCTCATAAAAAAGATACACATTTTTTTCACATAAAGCTATATTTCCACAGCCCTTAACCTTAATTAAATTTATATAAATTTCATAAAATCATTTGTCCTAATAATCAATAAACATTTAAAAGTAGTTAAAATACTTTGATATTCTGTAAAATTTATTTATAATATAAATCTATAGCTTTTTTCATATATTGAAAAAAAATAAAGGATTAAGCGAGAAAAATTAAATGACACATTTATTTTCGATGAAATCGTTTACTAAATTGCGACGGGCAAATCGCTCGTCGTATTTATTAGATCGGAATGTCAAGGCCGCCGCAATACTGCGAGCTGGCCTGAC